>JAKELI010000686.1:0-24328 GCA_021525025.1 Lactarius hengduanensis
CAATGAGAGACTGATACACAACATGAGAAAACGGAGAGTCCCGAAAGCTTTGGTGAAGTTCACGCAAAATCTACTTCACGAACGTTTCACTACGCTGAAATTCGACGATTTCACCTCAGAAAGCATCCCGATAGATAACGGAATCGGGCAAGGAGACCCACTCTCCATGATACTTTATCAATATTATAACGCGGATATCCTGGACATTCCATCAGACACCAACGAGTCGGCCATGGCATATGTTGACGACGCCATTCTAATAGCGACAGGGGCGAACTTCATCGAAACACATCAGATCCTTGAGAGCATGATGACGAGACCGGGAGGCGCAATAGAATGGTCTAACGACCATAACTCCCGTTTCGAATTCAGTAAACTCGCTCTAATAGACTTCGCGCACAGAAACAGCAAGAAAGAGAGACGCCCATTGGAGCTTCTTAACACCACGCTGGAACCAGTCAAAAGTGCAAAATACCTAGGCGTATTCTTCGACCAACATCTAGACTGGGGCACACAACGCAACTACGCCTTAGAAAAAGGAACAAAATGGGCGTCCCAAATAAGACGCGCTGCCGCACCAAGCTGGGGTATCACCCCGAAGAACGCCCGTCAACTATACAGAAGCGTCGCAATACCGAGAACACTTTACGCCGTTGACGTGTGGGGCAGCCACGCAGGCAAAAATGGAGCATCAAACGAGCTGGGGAAAACGATAAGGAGCAGGAACAAGTTGGGATCCGTTCAAAGAGCAGGCGCCCTGGCCATCACAGGCGGACTACGCACATCACCCACCGACTTGCTTAACGCGCATGCGCACACGCTCCCATTACATTTGGAGATAGAGAAACACCTACACAGAGCAGCAGCACGCATCGCTACACTCCCAGTGCAACATCCCCTCCACAAGCCCGCGAGAAAGGCCGCAAACAAGAAGATCAAAAGACACAAATCACCACTACACGACCTTATGCAGTCGTTCAATATGAAACCGAACGACTACGAAACTATCCCATCCATAGGAGGTAACCCAGCCACGTCGCACAGAAGACCCTTCAACGTCGACATCGCAGACAACAAAGAAGCGTCCAAAAGAGCAGACGCAGACGGCGAAGAAGAAATCAAAGTGTACTCGGACGGGTCAGCGCAAGATGGGAAAGTCGGAGCCGCCGCAGTACTAGTCAGACAGGGCAGAGCAAACCGAACGCTGCACTACCACTTGGGATCGACTAAGCACCATACAGTCTTCGAAGCGGAACTAGTAGGGCTAATGCTCGGGTTACAGTTAATCAAGACGGAAAAGAAGGGCAGAACAAGTTACGCGCTCGGAGCTGACAACCTGGCCGCAGTCGGGGCATTCGCCACGCCAAGCAACAGATCTGGGCATTACCTAGCACATATCTGCATGACCACAGCAGCGGCCATCCGCAAAAGCAAAGGCACGGCTAACTACAAGCTCAAAATACGATGGACCGCGGGACATATCGGCATAGAAGGCAACGAACAAGCTGACGAGGAAGCCAAAGCAGCAGCGGAGGGGAAGTCATCACCGGCCACAGATCTCCCAAGACTACTCAAAAAACCCCTCCGATACAGCAAATCAGCAGCGAAACAAACCTGCAAAAGCGCCCTCAAAGACGTCTGGAAGAGAGAGTGGGAAGAATCACCACGAGCGAACAGACTTAAACGCTTTGACACCTCTATCCCGTCTACAAAATTTCTAAAGCTGATTAGTGACCCGAAGATCCCTAGGAAAGGCGCCAGCTGGCTATTCCAGTTGAGAGCGGGACACTTCCCGCTGAACGCCTATCTACACAGATTCAAACGAGCGACCAGTGCGAGCTGTCCAGCTTGCGGGTATCACACAGAAAGCGCGCAACATTTCTTACTGGACTGCCCGGCCTACGCGCACGAGCGATGGGCCCTCATCAAAAAGCGAAGGCCAACAGAAAAAGACTTCGCAAAGCTGATCTCAAACTCAAAATCCGTCACTCAAGTAGTGACATTCATACACGAAACAGGGAGATTCGCGCAGGAGAGGAACTGGAGGGGGAACACGAGAGGAGAGAGAGGAGCGCAGGGAGGAAGCGGCAGCAACAACCCACATCAGCAAACTCGATCGTCATAACACGCACACCACCATAAGACGTGCCCACACACCTCCACAACTTGCCGAACCCACCTACCTAGGTTCACTCAAGACACAAAGAGAAAGGCGGACGACGTAGGAAGCGGCCAATTCATCATAGCCCAAGACAACGCACCTGCACCTCACGCCCCGGCGCCACGAGCGCCCCACCAATCTCAATGCTTGACAAGGAGTTATACCGTTCCCCACCCGGGGAACGGGGGAGACATATGATATTAAAGCGAGGCCCTTGGGAAGCAGAGAAACATGGACGCGTAGTACATCGATTGTGTAGTGCTACATAGGGTATTCTACCCTCAGGCGCACAAAAATGGAATCAAAAAAAAAAAAAAAAAAAAAAAAAAAAAAGATAACCCCTGTCAGATGAGCAACGATGGCGCACCTAGGGTTCGTTCGAGTTGTTGGAAACGTGCGCCGCTTCTTGGCGGCACTTCGTTGCTCGTTTTCGGCCATATTTCCCATCAAAGCCGAGAATAGAGCAGTGCCACTCGTCAAGAAAACAAAGCTGCCTATTACGGCGCCCTCATGGGTGCCGCGCGCGCTGTCGCATCTTACGCCAACCGGGAGAACCAACTGTGAGAAAGAAACGAGTAGAGTACCGAAAAAAAAATAAGTCATCGAGGCGGTGCCATCCAAGCAGCCCAGAAGTTCTGCTGGAAGCACGAGATCACGGCGACTTGAAACGGTGAACAAACACAGAAACAGGAAAGGTCGTATCACTTTGGAAGGTCAGGGGCTGGCAGGGACGGCGACGCACAGCAGTCCAGCGGGGATAACTCTATCAGCGACTGGAGGGCCAGGAGTCCTCGTTTGGCTAGAGACACCATGCGTGGTCGTCCATTGGGCAGTTGTACACCCGTGTCAGGGACGGCAGGGCAGGGGAAATGCTAAACCAACGCCCATGCTGTATTGGTTGCTCCACTTTTGCGAGTCGAGAGGTCGCCGTGCACTGACCCGGACCTCACGCGACCGGCGTCGTGCCCATGAAACTGGCATGCCGGCAAGACTTAGATTTCACGGGTGATGCATCTTACGCGTCAATCGTCGTAGTCAGTGCCATAGGCCGCACTAGGTCACGGTGGTTTCAAGTTGTACCCGCCCCCTCAAGCTGATGCGCTAAGGATTGGTCACCCGGGCCGGGTGCATTCTCACGATTTCTCACGCCTCATTACTCGTTGCCGTCGTCGAGCCTAATCCTTATCGATGAAGAACTTCCGTGAGATGGCAGCGCGCAGGGGATTGTGACACCAACACGTTCTTCACACAAACTACACGGTACGTCAAGTTCCCGTGTCTATAAGGGCCAAAGAAGTGGTGCGACGGGCCTCCGCTTCCCTAGACCAGCCGCCCGCAAATTTAACGGAGCAGGAAGGTATCATTACTACAAACCTGTTGTAAACTCGTGTTGCGAAACAGAAAACGGCCTCATCGTCATGGAGGGCGTAAGGTGTCCTGTCTTCATCAGGCTACCCCGACTGTCTCCTGCCTCTATGACTGAATCCCCCCGGGAAATATATTGTCAGATTTTCGGGAGTCTGTAGTAGTACATTGACGGCGCACAGGTCCCCTGGATGGAAAAGAAGAAAAAAATTGCACGAAAGTTGGGGAAGGGGGGAGGTATATGCGTATGGTATCAGTACAGCCTGAGGACAAGACAACAAGAGACAGTGCGAGCAGCAAGATTTTTGCAGCTCCATCCCCCTCTGTTCTAGGATCCGCTATTGGTACAACAATTGAAGTTTGACTTGGCTATTGGTCGAAGTCGTACACCGCTCGCCCGCCCGCGTCGTCGCCTGAGCCCGCAGGGCCACCCCACCCGCCAACATTGCGCAGGAGCGGGTCGAGCGACGCGAGCTCGTCCTTGATACTGTTCCGCGCGAACACGTCGAGATCCTTCAGGAGGACCGAAATGATTTTCTGCCAAACGCATTGGCCCGTTGGCATACAAAAAAGGGTTAAAGGAAGGGCCTCACCTTGAACTTGCCGTCCACCTTGAGCACGAGTTCGCCCAGCGCGGGCGTCCAGCTCGGCGGGGGACTGTGTAGCACGCCGTTGCTCATGCCGTTGCCCACGCCCCCGCCTCCGCCGCCACTGCCGAGCGCGACGTTCAGCAGCGCGTCCTCTGTCGCGGATGCTGGCGTCTGGCTCTGGAAGAGGTATGAGACGCCCGGGTGTGGTGCGAGGCCGAGCATGTGCTGCGATGCGTGCGGGAAGGGCGAGGGCCCGAGGAGCTTGGCGAGCTTTGCGTAGAGCGCGGAGAGGATGTCGAGGAGCGAGAGGAGGGTCTGGGTATAGTCGAGCGGGAAGGGCTGCAACGGCGCATCAGTCAGACGTCGGATTAAGAAAGCGGGGAGACAGCTCTGATACCATGTGATGGACAGCGAGATATGTATCCGAGGTGTCTGGCACGTTCATGGTGTAATCACCTACGCCGGTATGCCGCTTGGGTGGGCGCCTCCAGAGGCGCTAGGATCGGAGAAAAGGCGTCAAGGAGAATGTGGGGTAGGAGGGGGGCGAAATGCGAGCTACCATTTTTGGACGGTCGTTGTCCTCTTTCCCCTGCTCGTACTCGGTGAGCATGTTGAGCGCCGAACGCAGAAAGTCGGTCGGTGGCAAGATCTCGAAGAGGGATGAGAGCGACATGGCGAGGACCGCGAATCGATGTGTCCTAGCAGGGGGGAAGATCAGCTCGTCCAAGTAGCCTTGTACGTGATAATGCACGCACCTCTTCTTCATCGCCATATTGTTGAACACGCGATCGAGCTCAGTGCGCGACATCGCGATCGTATGAAACCAATGACTCCGCCTGAACAGCCCGACAACGAAAACACATCATCAAAAACTCAGACCAGGGCGTAAGTAAACATCAGACGCACCCGTCGTGCACATTCCGCATATACGTCAACGTGATGATGCGCTTTTGCACCAGGTCCCGCAGGTATTCAACCGTCGCGCCAGGACTGCCCACTCCCGGCGCGGCGCCAGCAACAGGCTGGGGGAACGGGCTCGGCGAGTCGGCGAGCATGCTCTGTGCGTCCCACTCGCGCATGGTGGCGGCAGCGGCAGCGGCGGCTGCGGGCCCGCCGAGCGCGACGAACGCTTGTTGCTGCTGCTGTTGCTGCGCATGGTGGAGGGAGGCGAACTGCGGAAGCGAGGGGGTGGACGTGCCGGACGTGGTTGGTGTTGGGAGGGCACTCGAGGCTGTGGTGTTGGCTGTGGGAGGCGGAACGTATGACGATGGCGGTGGCGGTGGTGTTGGCGTTGGTGGTAGCGGGCCCGAGAGTACGTGTGGGGGGAGCAGCGGTGGTACGTGCGTACCGTTGATTCCCGTACTGGCAGGGATTACGCTGGTGGCGGCAGCCGCGTGGCTGTTGTTGGTATTGTTAGTGCTGCCTGTGCCACCACCACCGGGTTTGAATGAGGAAAGGAGGTTCTGAGCAGAGGATTTTCGTCGCATGGCCGGACGAAGGATAGATTGAGAGTCTGGAGTCGAAGGAGCCATGCGACCTCGGTCGGTTAGTTAACTCAAGAGGATGTTGCCCATACGCGGGTGTTGGTCACGGGTAATCTAATCAGCCACGCGACTGCACCGCCTCCGCTATCGTCGTTTCGTCCTCTTCCTCCTCAAAGCTATGGCAGACTTCAATGCAATCGCAAAGCAATTTACTGATTTCTATTACACCACCTTCGATTCCAATCGCGCCAGTCTCGAACCTCTCTATGTGCGTCACTTATCGGCACACTCATCATTTCTTGCCTCTTCTAACTGATCTCTGTCTCCTAGCGCGGAACATCGATGCTCACCTGGGAGGGAACCCCAATCCAGGGCGCGAGCGCAATCGTAGAGAAACTGAAGGTATCCGTATCCAGTCCCAGATCCAGGACTATGACTGACAGACCAAACATACTTAGTCGCTCCCCTTCGCCAAGGTGCAGCACAAAGTGACGACCCTCGACGCGCAGCCATCCAACCCAACTGTCGCATCGCTCATCGTGAGCGTTACTGGTTTGCTTTTGGTGAGTTAAAGGGCTGTTCATTCCCTACTGAATCTGAGACCCATCATCGTCTAGGTCGATGACAGCCCGAATCCGTTGCAGTTCTCTCAAGTGTTCCAGCTCATTCCAGAGGGCGGGAGCTACTACGTGTACGCCATTTCCTCCCCTCTCGCTGTAAATGAGCTAACGAAATGACACCCTCCCGCTCCCCTGTACAGATTTAACGACGTATTCCGTCTCAATTATGGTTAGATGCATATTGCCGAGCGTAATGCTGTGTTTTGTTTTCCTGTCGGGGCCGGTTGTGAGAAGTATACCTAGCCTAGCAGCCGTTCGTACTTGGACGACTGCAAATTTGAATATCAACACATATTGTTCGAACCACCACTGCCTTCGCAAAGGATCAGATCGCATCGATGGACGACCCTATCTCAGTTCATTTTCATCATCGCATCATCGCTCAAGCTGTGTTTCATGCAGGCAGGATCACGATAGGCCGCCATCACGGCGGGGATATCCCTGAGTGCACGGTATTCATCACAGATTAGACACTTACACCTCTAGCAGAGAGGAGTGATACCAACAAGAAAAGGGAGAACGACAGCCAGACATGGCGTAATTACATAGTAGTGGTATGTACGTGTAAGTGAGCCAGCCAACGTCTAGCAGCACCCGCCGCCCGCCTTAGCGCTCGCATCAACACTCGGCGACACGGTGAGGGTGTCGCCTGAAGAAGGTTTGATCGGATCTGCGCTCTGCTCAAGCTGCTTGCTCGATACGATGCGGTAAATGTCAGTCAAGATCGTCTGGAATGCCGATTCGACGTTTGACGCGTCCAGCGCGGACGTCTCGATAAACGACAGTCCATTCTCCGCTGCACACCGCCACGTGTCTCAGCTTACATCATTGTAAAGGGGAAGCGAGAACCGAAACGCACCCGCGAAGGCTTTCGCTTCCTCAGTCGGTACGGCACGCAGGTGCTTGAGATCGCTCTTGTTACCGACCAACATAATAACAATGTTCGAGTCTGCGTGGTCGCGCAGCTCCTTGAGCCAGCGCGTGACGTTAACGTACGTTGCGTGTTTTGCGATGTCGTAAACGAGCAACGCGCCAACAGCACCACGGTAATAGCTGCCTCGACGTAAGTCAGAATTCCCGTACACGAAGATAGAAGGGCACGCACGCAGCCGTGATAGCGCGATATCTCTCCTGACCAGCTAATAGGTTGAAAGTATGAGTATCATGGTTATTGGAGAAGGGTAGTATAGTTGGGCGCACCTGTATCCCAAATTTGTGCTTTAAGAGTCTTCCCTTCGACAGAGATTGAACGGGTGGCAAACTCGACGCCAATCGTCGACTTGGTCTCGAGGTTGAACTCGTTGCGTGTGAACCGTGAGAGCACTGGATTGACGAGTGAATAGAGCACTCAAACCAAGGCACGCCGACATACGATTTCTGCCCGGCGAGATGAGCGAGAGCACACTAAATAGGAAAGGGAGCACTCACGACTTGCCGACCCCAGAGTCACCAATCAGGACAACCTGGGCAGGCACAAACGAATAAGAGAATGTCTCAAAGGAACCAGCAACTACGTACTTTGAAGAGATAGTCGAAATTGCTTCCCTCGGCCATGATGATTCAGGAGATGAGTATTTCGGGATGAAGACCAAGAGGGAGAGATAAGCAGTTAATAGTAGAGGTTAGAGGAACTCGGAGCGGCAGTGTTGCAATTTCTCCAGAGGCGGAGATTCAATCTGGTGCTGAACGAAAAATCCTTGAAAAAACAAATGCCGTGACAATGTTCGTCTGAACTATCGTCTCCGAAGTACAGAAAGTGCAATACTTATAGAAAAAATCACTCAATCCAAACAAATGTCCCATCAATCAATCATGATGACCATTTTGTGATCTCAGCACAGGAGGGGTGTGATGGTCACATTGTGACGAGAAACTTGTCACGTTGCGGATCCGCATTCCGGCGCATAATTCGGGTATCGTGCTCAGCGCGCTCCTGTTTACAGTTACATGCGCATACATCGACCATATGCGAATGTTCTTCCATAGGCGACTTTGCCCCCCACGACGTCTCTCACTTCTCCTCTTCATTACTAGTGCTGCCCTCTTTGTTGCACCAACCACCGCACTCTGGCCGTTTCCTCCAAAACGCTTCTCTGGAAACTCTCTCATTGGCGCGGGTTCCTTGGGCCTCGACGACGGCGATGGCAGAGTTATAGCATTTGGCGATTTCAATGGTGATCACTTGTGCGTTTTCCACACGTCGCCACGTTCAGAACATCGTGCTGATCTGTGGTTAGTATGGATGTCCTAACGCTGGCCTCCGACCAACACACCGTCTTTGTCTACCTCTGGAGTCACGGTACGTGCCAATTATATGTCCGCATAGACTTTTCACACACAGTCGTCTAGAAAACTTTTCCTTCCATCGCTCCGCATCTTTCCGACATCCTGAACGCATTTACAACGTCGTCCCCGGCGACTACACCCATGACGGCCGACTTGACTTACTAGTAATGTCCCAAAGCGCATCATCCACCCGCATCTCTCTTTCCATCTACCCTGCCATGCCCGCCGGCGGGTTTTGTATGTGATCCTTGTCCCCTCCCTAAGTCTACTTACGATGGCATAGTTATGAATCCAATCGAACTCCCCTCCTCTTCACTCGCTCAGCCCATTCCCTTCGATAGCGACGGTCAGATGCGAATCGACCTGCTAGGTCTTCAGCCAGGGTTCTCCCAACTCAGGATGTGGAAGAACGTGTGGAATGCTTCGGACCCTTCTGGTCCGCTGTACGAGGTGTAAGCGTGCATATATATCCGGCGTGTTCTCCCCTCACATCTCTCACAGCACCGAGGCCCCCTTCTCCGGATCTCAATGTCGAATCTCCAACCCTCATAGCAATGCTGCTGTAGACCTCAACGGAGACTGCGTAGCGGGCTCGTCTTCCTACTTCCGGATTAATTCCTCCGTCCCTGATCAATTCTGCAGATATATTCCTCGTCTGTGAGGATGGCACTGGAAGGAAGTCTTTCCAGGTCTGGGTCAGTGAACCTAGTGAAGGGTTCACCCTCGCACAACACGGCTCGCTCCCTGCAGGCACTCAGTCCGTTGTTTTCGCTGACATGGGTACTCTCACTTTGTCCCCGACCTCTTTAGTAACGCTGATTTTCCCGGTTCAGACAGAGATGGAACCATTGACCTTCTCATCACTACCTGCGATTTAATTTCTCATTCCACGGGACTTGGGACGAACTGTGCCCTAAACATCGCTTACAATACGCAGCTCCCGCTGTGCGCCGCTACTTCGTCGTTCCCTTTCACCAGTGGACCTGCTGCCGCAGCTCCATGCCGCCGCCCCGATGCGCTCTGTGTTGCCGATTCCAACTTCACCTTTACTTTTTCCGGTCCCGTATGTCCTTATCTACACAATCCCCCGCTCACAACTTTTTTGACGACGCTCGCGAACGTGACGTAGAACTACGTCAGCGTTCCAATTAAGGACCTTCTACAGGACGGGGTGAAGCTCCAGGTACTCGACACGTCATTCTCGCCTGCGCAGCCCGTACTGCCGCGCCCCGGCGACGCCAATTTGGACGGCTTTCCCGACCTACTCCTCGTGACCGAAGGCCGCGCGCGCCTCCTGCTCTCCACGCCCTGCGCGCGGGGCGTGCCTGGATGTTCAGCCCCTGGTGCCCGGCGTGGGTGGCGTGAGGTGCGCAAGGGCGTCGAACCGCTCGCAAGCATCACGGACGCCCGGAGCGCGGTGTTCGTGGACATAGATGAGGACGGGACGCTCGACGTGATGGTGCAGCGTACGGGCGAACAAGGCGCCGGACGAGTACTCTTCGTGCAAAACAATTTCTATTACGACGCGTTCTTCATGAAAGCGATCCGTTCGTCCCTGCTTTCCTACGTCTCCATTTCTTATCTTAACATTCTTTTTTGTAGTGCTGAACGGTGCATGCAGTTCGGGCTGGTGCGTACCAGAGAATAGCAGCCTTGCGCGCTACGCCGTCAGTCTCCCATCTTCTCCATCACATCACCGCTATCTAATTATCTTTACCGCGTATAGCCCTCCGGTGCGAGCACGTCCGGCGCCAGCTACAAATACACCATCTTGGACACATCCGGCCGGCGATCAGCCGCGCAAGTCCCACAGCTGCCGCAGACGTCATACCAGGCGCTGAACACGCCATACGCGTTCTTCGGGCTCGGGCGCACGAACAACTACATCGAAAATCTGTTCGCCGGCGCGGGGCGCAAGCGTGTCGCCGCGCTTGAGATGGTTATCCCCAACTCGAAGCTCGTGATCAACCCTGGTACCGCGCTGGGCGAGTGGCATAAGGAGCTGTACCTCCGCCCTGGGCAGTGGATACCCTGGGTCGGCGCAAGTGTCCTGGGCACTATGATCGCGCTCGCTGGAGTTGTGCTCGTGCTGCATCTCAACGAGAAGGTCCGTTTTTTTTTTCGGCATATACTCGTCCCTTGTCTTGTTACTGATTCGATTCCTTTAGCGCGAGGACGAGCTGGAGCGCAGACGCGCGTCGCACCATATCAACTTTGACGCGCTATGATACGCGGACTTGTGTTTTCCTGTACTGTACTTCCAATAATCTATTTTTGGTGCACCCAGGAACAGGCACCACTCAGGCACCTGGCTGTTCCTTATTAGCTAATCAAGGCACACTACGAAGAACACACTTCCTTGTAAGCTCACTCTGAGCCTGGGAACTGGTCAAGGCCTCATCGAAAATATTAAATCTTATCGTAGTCGCCAAAAACTTAGAGCTTAAAATCCCCAACTTAAAGTCCCATTGAGATTCCTCGCCGTTGTCCTCCGTAAAAGGCTCGGAGTAACTTAATAGATCCATCTCTTCCCTCGATCAGTGTTTGTACCGGAATGGAAACAGACCGATTCCCGGTCCTCTATTACTCCGAGTCGCTTTGCTGTTTCATCCACGTGGCTACCTGCACCTCCTCGTAACCAGCCGGAGAACGAGGAATGAGGGACTTGCGTGTCGGCTCCACAGAACCTGGGATTCTCCTCCAGTCGTCACCCCATAGAGCGAGCGAACGGTCACAACCCGGGACTACGCCGCATGCCGTATGCCAGTGCCAGCAGGTTTGCTGGCTAGCCTCCCCTCATCCTCGTTGTTTCCTTTCCCATCTCTTCCTCCCCCATTTCCCCTTTCTTCTACACCTCGGGGCTTCTCAAGAATTGCTGCTTGCAATAAGGTCTGCAGCCAACCAGGTGAAACTCATGGAAACTCATGTGATCGGCAAGTGACCGAAAATTTTCAACGCATTTTGAATCTGGTCCAAATGACGTTGTCTCCGGTGCGAACTTGAACGCTATCGACGAGAGATCTAATAGCGGAAAGGGGGGTTCAAGCTTCAAGTGCCGCTGAGGCGCAATGAAGTAACGCCCGGTTTTCACGTCCGGATCAATTCGGAGTTAATGAGTGCACGCACGTGCTGACCGGGGAGCATGAACAAAGCATCAAATCGCAAGGAAAAGGAATCTGTCATTATACTAGATGTCAAACATACATCTCTCGATCAACCTCAGGGGTCGTTTCGACGAACTCAATCTGGGCTCGACGTGCTTGCTCGACTGTATATGGTAGATATTGGTGAGGACGCTCTCAAATGCAGACTCGACGTTGGAAGTGTTGAGCGCGGAAGTCTCTATAAACTCCATGCCGTTTTCCGCTGTACAATGAGCGTCAGAAAGTTTGAATAGTTCGAGGTTAGCTTCTAGGGCGCACCAGCAAATGCAGCCGCCTCCTCGGTTGTGACAGAGCGGAGGGACTCCAAATCGGTCTTATTGCCGACAATTAGGGTGACGATGTGCGGGCTCGCATGCTCGCGCAGCTCTTCTACCCACTTCTTAACGCTGGCGAACGTTGAGGGCTTTGTGACGTCATACATCAACAATGCGCCGACAGCTCCGCGGTAATATCTGGGGGGGATGTCAGCCAATCATGATGCTGCCTGCACCACGATGCGACAGGGAAGGAGCGTACGCTGCAGTGATGGCGCGATATCGCTCTTGTCCCGCTGGGAACGAGTCGGTAGGTGTAGGTAGGTATGTGAAGAGAAGCTGCACGCACCCGTATCCCAGACTTGTGCTTTGACCCTCTTGTCGTCGACCGTGATCGTGCGCGTGGCAAATTCGACGCCGATCGTCGACCTACTCTCGACGTTGAACTCATTGCGGACGAACCGCGAGAGCACTGCAACCGTACGAGTGAGTTTCGTGTCATCATACCACACGACGTCAGAAGCATACGGTTTCTGAAAAAAAGACCTGGTCAAGGCAAACGCAAGAGGCAAATCGATGGATGAAACACTGACGACTTTCCGACCTGCGTGTCACCGGTTAAGATGATCTAAATTATGAGGAGAGATATGCTTGAGCGATGACGTCTCAGGAACAGCCATGAAATAGAACCACAACCGGACCTTGAAGAGATAGTCGAAATGATTGCTGTCGGCCATTGCAGACAAGGATGATGCAGAAAAGAATGAAAAAAAAGCGCTCGCTTTGTTTGGAGTTCATAGGTGGCTTGACGCCTTACGTATGACGGGTTTGGTACTCGGTCCTCGGACGGTAACGCGAGCAGTGGACCAAGCAAGGGACCCGAGGCTGTCCAGGCAGGTTGTTGGCGACTACTTCAATCCGCGGCAACAGACTTAACCTTGACTAGCGAGAGATTTATTAAGCACAGGAAGTTGAAGGTTGACTGAAATGTTATATAATCACACATCACGATGCGATGATAAGATAAGATAAAGAAAAATTGGACCGACTCGGAGTCATTGGCAAATATCACCGTCCACGAGGTCTCATCCACATCCACACTCTAAAATCTGGACGAATGGCACCAGAAGCAGCGACAAACCTTAATATTCTTGAACAACGGGAGGCTCCGGTCACGGTTGGGTCAGAGTAAGCTGATCGTTTCGGGCTCGTTACATCTAGATGAGCTCACGTCCGTAGGGGCACAGCAGCCCAAGCGATCAAGCCAGCGGATCCATCTTCTTCACACGAACAGATCGTGACGCCCTGGGATGTCCAAGGATCCGTTTCCAGTGACGGACAACAGCTGGCGATCGACTACGACAAGCTCATCGACCAATTTGGTACACGCCGCATCGACGCCGCGCTTTTGGAGCGCTTTGAACGTCTGACTGGGCACAAGCCCCACATTCTCCTGCGGCGCGGGATGTTCTTCTCACACAGGTGGGTCTCGTCTTGTTCGGATGCCCGCGTGGCGCCGGCGATGTGCTCAGGCTGATGGCTAGCGCTTTACTGATAGAGATTTCAACATAATATTGGACCGTTATGAGAAGGGGAAGCCGTTCTTCCTATATACCGGTAGAGGTCCCAGCAGCGACAGCATGCATTTGGGTCATATGATTCCTTTTGTCTTCACCAAGTGAGTTGCCTTTACCCCCGAATTCCAGGACCATTCATCGCGAAAAGATGGCTGCAGGACGTTTTTGATGTCCCACTGGTGATTCAACTGACTGGTAGCATCCCTTTTCCCCTTTCCATTTCGTTATCGTCATGCATCCCTTCCAGACGATGAAAAGTTCCTGTTCAAGCACGAGCTCAAACCCGAACAGACGCACGATTTCGCATTAAAAAACGCGAAAGACATAATTGCCGTCGGATTCAAGCTCGAAAAGACATTTATTTTCAGCGATTACGACTACGTCGGCGGTCCTTTCTACAAGAACGTCTCGAAAATTTCGCGCCAGATCACGCTTAGCCAAGCCAAGGCCACATTTGGCTTTGGCGACTCGTATGTCCCGCCGCCCTTTCTCCGCTGTGATACATTTCCGAGACCCAGCTTCTCTACGCAGCGACAACATCGGCAAGATACACTTTGCTGCAATCCAGGCTGCGCCATCGTTTTCTAACTCCTTCCCACAAATATTTGGCACGACATCCGACATTCCTTGTCTCATCCCATGCGCGATCGACCAAGATCCATATTTCCGCCTCACGCGCGACGTTGCGCAGAAACTGAAGTACCCCAAGCCGACGCTGCTGCACGCGAAATTCTTCCCCGCTCTACAAGGCCCTCAGACAAAGATGAGCGCCTCTGACGTTAACTCGAGCATATACATGAGCGACACGCCCAATCAGATCAAAAATAAGATCAACCGCCATGGGTTCAGCGGGGGTCGGGAGACAGAGGAAGAGCACAGGCGGCTTGGCGGTAACCCAGACGTCGATGTTAGTTACCAGTACCTGAGCTTCTTCCTGGAGGATGACGAGGAGCTGGCACAAATCGGGGAGGCAAGTTGCCAATAATTCTCCAAAAAGGCATTATTAAGAGTTGGGATTTTTGCAGGATTACCGCGCTGGACGCCTTCTTACTGGCCAGCTTAAAGCACGCTCTATCAAAGTGCTGCAAGAGTTTACAGGCGCTTTCCAGGAGGTATGCAGTCGTTCTACATCTCCCGAATATGATCCGATTTGATCGCACGTTGCCATGTTACAGCGCAGAAAAGCGATCACTGATGAAGAAGTCAAAGCGTTTATGGATGCGAATAGGCAAATCGTGCCAGCTTCAGCAAAACTCGCTCATCCTGCATGACCGTTGTATCTTACAGAGATTGGTGAATACATGTTGAGAAGCAAAGCTTTAACCCCTTGTGCTCTCCTTTTCAACGCGTCCGTGGTGGGCCATTGCACTGTATAGGATCTATGTGGTCCACGTCCTTCGATGGTATAACAAAACATTTCTAAGGTACCTGCTGTCGGGAAAACAAGGGTCACAACTTGGCCGCGGTGTTTTTGTTCCAGCTGAATATTCCAGGCCCGGGAGGGGACCAGGCGTCTAAAGCAGTGAGGGCAGCAGTGCCCCAGTCGAAACCTGTTGGGTCGGTTCCGGGTGGGCCATCGATGAAGATCACAAGGCGCTCGTTTAAAGGTTTGATAAAACCCGACGCAACTGCACCTTTGATTTGTGCACGCAGCGGGTCGTAAAACCCAAGTACGTTCATGATGACGACAGCTATAGCGAAGTACGTCAAGAAAGTCAGTCAGCATGAGTTGGCCGTGGGCTCAAAGTGTGAACCATACGCTTGGCGTGGATCCCTAGTTGTGTCCATGTGATGGCCTCCATGATCTGTGCGACATTATAAATACGGTGTGCAGATGTAGGGTGGGGTACTACACTACCTCTTCAAACGTGCCATAACCCCCGGGAAGACCAATAAACCCACAAACCCGGCGCACCATTTCCACTTTGCGCTCGTGCATAGAATCTACCACGACCTATCCAGGTGTCTGAGACACCAATAATGAGGGTGGATTGAAAGAATGAACCAACTTACGGACGTCATCTAAATTTAGGTGAAGTGGTCAGAACCGCCGAGCTTTGGCCGACAGCGGCATTACGCAATAACTGTACCTTCTCGTGGCCTTCGGCCAGATCGACGTGACCGCCGGTGGTCTGATCTCCCTCTCCCTCTCCGCCTGCTCGGAGCATGGCAGAAGGAACGACGGCGGTGACATGTCCTCCATGGTTGAGGACCGCGCTCGAGATAATGCCCATGATCCCTCGCCTTCCACCGCCGTACACAAGCGGCCGACCAAGCGTGGCGAGAGCGCGTCCCAGAGCTAAAATAACCCCCCTAAGTCACCAGAAAACGCGACCACGACAAAGGAGAGCAGGGTTCTTACAGACTGCCGCGTGGTGAAAGGCGGTCGATTTACCGGGTGATGCACCACAGTAGACAGCTACCGCACGAGGGGGCCGCTCGGTAGACGGGGAGTTAAGTGGTTCAGGAGACATCGCAGTAACAGTCGTGAAGCAACGAAAGTATGGTAGCATTGATGAGTAGGGTTTATGTAGCGACCGCCCGGAGTAAAGTCGGTTCCGGGGGTGACTCGGAATGCTGGCTTTGCTGGCTTTATCTCCGCATATTTTTTAAGTCGAATGCGGGCCCCCACGTTCCGCTTGAAGTGGGAGCTGTGCCTGGCAGAAAGCCTGCTGGTGAGCGATCTCTGCATCGGTCCCTCCTGTCTTTGTTGTCTTTTTTTCCGAATTTGAGACAAGTACAAGCCGTCGGAGTTACGTGTGGGTCACTTGAGCGATAATGTGTTATTGGCGCACACGCACAAGCACAAAACGTGTGAGCAACAGAATTGGTGCTGGCCCGGGCTGGGTTGGGTTGGTTCCGTTGCCACATACGATCACGCACTGAAAAGGGCAAGAAACAACTCTAAGCTCTAGGGGCTTGAGCCGCCCAAGCCGTCTGCTTCCCGACAACGCACTCTCAACAGATTTCCCCCTGGGCGTTGATGATGTATCCCTATATCTCACCGATAATAGCCAACAACCTGTTAACTTGTAGTCATCGAAAGGCTCTACAATGTTTTTTTTGGGTGAAAGTAAGTATTTGCATCCCGTTTTTCCAAGGCTGATTGGCTGAAGAAAATTTGCCAGCTCACAGACTCGCGTCACTAGCCCACGACTACAACTGTATATTGTACATAACCATTCTCAGAACTCCCCGAGATCAAATAGGGCCGCAGTACCCTCCGTTGCCTCCGTTCCTCCCCTTTCTGGACATAGAATTTCTCAACTTTTTACCACACTCCCCTCACCCCTCTTATACACCCTCCGTCACCGAACTCACGTACGCGCGGCATAACACACACAATGGAGCACACCCGCCTCGTGCTCAATCGCGATTAACATGAAAGAAAAGAACTTGAGCACTGGGTCCAATCCACGCACTCACTGTCGGAAAGGAGTAAGCGAAAAGCAGTTGAGGGACGACACATCGCACATGATCACGCATCAAGCGCCCGCGTAGATGCAACCGGATCTCTGCACCAAAACTTAACGGGGAAAGAGGACGCACCGCCTAGAACCTGGACCATAGTACGGAGACTTTCCGTAGGCCGATGATGCCGATCGCGTTCGACATCATATCGTCCTCTCCCGACTTCTACTGCCCGTTGATCGTGGAGTCGCCAACCCCTCGCCGTCCTGAGAAGGTGAAGACAGCGAAAAGCAGCCCTCATACCATTGGCATAGTTTGGGGAGTGAGTGACAACGAACGCGAAGAGAAAACAGTGCTAGTAGAAGTGTCATGGGAGAGAAAGTGTGAGAAAAAGAGGGAACCAAAAGTAAAATAAAGACGACATCTTAAAATAAAGGGATTGTAAGTGAGGAAAATACCGCAAAGACGAAGTACCGTACTGAGTCCGGTATCGATGTGCACCAGTCCGTCGCAGTGCATAAGCACAAACCCAACAAACCCAAATATTCACAGATGGCTCCCAGGTCAGTTCCAGGCCATGCGCCATAATGAACGAAATTCACCCATCTCTCTAAGATGATCCATCTCTTTCTCCGCAGCTTCCTCACCGCGAACCGGAGCGCTTTCGCAGATCTTTCATGATACGGTACCCCCTGCTCTCGTCTCGAAGTTGAGAACAACGCCTTGTAAAATGTTCCGCCAGGTCCCGTCCATCTGCATCCACCATTGCCCACATCGTCCCGACAACACTGCGGAACCCGCAGTACTGTACCGCAGCCGCGAGGTGAAGTCCCTCATCAGTAACGCTCCCTTCAGTCACCTCGGCCGTGTGACAAGCAGAGAGAAATGCGAGCGCACGATCTCGAGCAGCGTTGGGCGCTCACCGTACAGCTCGAATCCGGCATCGAATGGTTTGCACGCCTCCAGTGTACCATGACACGCGAAATGAACAAATCTGTGGCGGTGGAAACCATAGACGACCGCGGCGGGTGTCGCGGCTTCTGAGATGAGACTTGTAACCTTGGTATCGAGAGCCTGGACCACTTGGATCTCGCCCGCCACAGTCTGAAGAGATGGGTTGGATTGCGCCACAAGAAGTAGGGAGGGTCTATCCAGAGATCGCGAACTGGGATCGCGATTTGCGAGATTGAATGAGTGCGGAGAGCGTCGGGGTAGAGGAACAAATATAGATATCTAAGAAATACCGCACTACGCCGTTATCGCATGGGATCGGACCCATGGCATGAAGTGGAAGGGAACAAAACACGGATGTCGGGCACCACCAGATCCGGGACTGTTCTGGTATGTTCAGTTG
The DNA here is from genome assembly GCA_021525025.1 of Lactarius hengduanensis. NCBI lineage: Eukaryota > Fungi > Basidiomycota > Agaricomycetes > Russulales > Russulaceae > Lactarius > Lactarius hengduanensis. Next base: position 18,267 of record JAKELI010000686.1, read on the forward strand.
ATGGAGTCGGTCGATGACGGGTTTTCCAACGAGCTTGTAGAGCTCTGAGAGAACAGAGGCTAGGATTTCATCGTAATGGCTTGAATCAAGCCCGTGTTTGTTTCGCGAGTCCAATAACTTGTCCTTTAATGCGCTCGAACGGTGATAGAAATCATGAGGGGTTGTGATAAGAGAGGGAGATGTGTCGTGAAGAAGGATCAGAATGTCAGAGCGAAACATGGAGTGGTTTATGATAATGACAGGACCCGACGAAGCGGCGGAACGAATGATGGAGGTGTCAGGAAGTTGTCGAAGCCTGGCAAGGCTTGAATTCGTGAAATGAGGTCGTCGCGTTCATTCAGTAGCCCACGTTGTTTCAGCAAGAGACGACCGAATGGGTCCACCGCTCTGAGGTCGTCGGCTGCGTCATCGTCGATGCTTAACACTGTGAACGTCGATTTGGATCAAAATCATCCAATCTGGTAATGATTTTCAGATTTCAGCCTAGCGTAGACGACTTAGTGGATGATTTCATTTCATCCTAACTTGTGGTGCTGATAATCATCCAAATAAAATGATTCTATTACCTACTGAAAATCATGCAAAACAAAACAATGTTAAATTGTCATCCTAAAGCACGTCTATGACTGGATGACTGAAAATCGCAGATGAATATCATCCTATATCTGCAGTAACATTACAGTAGTACGACATGCACACATTGATATCAATATCTGTCTGAGTTGGCATCCCCCACACCGCCGTCCCAATCCCACTGTCGCCATTCCCGTCATCCCCGCCGCCGTCCCCTCTGCCGCCGCTTCGTCACCGGCCGCTTCGTCGTGGTCGTGGTCGCGGTCGTGGTAGTCGTCGTGGTAGCGGTCATGGTCGCGCCGTCATTGCACGGCCGTCGGCGTAGTCTTCGCGCGGCCGACTCGCGCCGTGGTCGTGTCGCGGTCGCGCCGTGGCCGTGTCGCGGTTGCGCTGTGGTCGTGTCGTGCGTGCCATGCCATCATCGTGCTGTTGTCGCGCCATCGTCGCGTGTCATACCATCTTCGCGGCAGTTCGCGCAATCGGTCGTCGTCGTGCGAGTCGTCGTCGTGCGGCTTGCACCACACCGCGTGCGTCGTCGCGTGGGGAGTGGTGGTGGTGGCTTGCGGTCTGAGTCCACGTGTGGGAGTGGCGTCGGTGGTGGGCGTCGGTGGGGCCGGTGGCGGTCACGGTACGCACACTCGCCTTAGAAAAAAAAAAGTCTGGCGGAGGCTGAATCTGCGGCGTGGGAAAGGGTGCCTTGACACGTCGACACTTCGACACCGGGCACCCTTCTACTTCAACACTGTCAAACTTCAACGTTTCAACGTTCAACAACTGAGCTGGTGCGTTTATTCTTTTTTTTTCTTTTTAACCATTCTTCTAACGGTCCTCTTCCAGGTAGCGCCTTTGCACGTGGGCCACCCCCTCTACTCCAGGGACAAGACCGTCGCGGGCACGCAATCCACCATACCACCACGCCCTGTCCCTTGGCCCCCACACCCCCCGCCGCTGCTGGGCTTCAGCCCATTACATTAAGATACGTTTTTTTTTGTTTTTTTTTGTTCTGTATCGTTTAATCATTTGTGTTCCAGACCTAAGTCCCCGTCGCCGCCTCCGCCTCCACCTTGCAGCACACAAGCCCGTCGCCGCTGCCTCCAACCCATCGCCACGCACAAGTCCGCCGCCACCACCACCCCTTACAGCGCGCAAGAGCCGCCGCAACGCCACCTCTGCACGGTGCGCAAGAACCGCCGCAACGCCACTTCCGCACGGCGCGCAAGAACCGCCGCAGCGCCACCTCCGCACGGCGCGCAACCCCCACCGCTACGACACCGACACCAACGACGACGGTGACGCGGCGGCGGGAACAGCACAGAGGCAGGAACGATGGTGATGCGGCGGCGGGAACAGCACGGAGGCAGGAACGACGGTGACGCCGGCGAGGCCGTCGATGATGGCGATGGCGTGTAGTCATTTTATGTGTATTAGTTTAGTGAAAATAGAAATTTCTTTTATCAGATCAACCTAAAAAGGAGTGCTGAAAATCATCCAATGAACAAGACTGATTTTCAGTCGAAATAAATACTGATTTTCATCCAATAATTGCTACTGATTTTCATCCAATGATTGCTACTGATTTTCATCCTAAAATTGGCGTACGGTGTGTCATTTTTGGATAGGTTGATTTTGTACAAATATAGAATGATTTTACTCCTAATTTTGTCATCCTACTTGATGCTGATAATCACGCGCGGCGTACTGATATTCATCCTATGAAAGATGTCGTTTAAGCCTTACATAGGATGACTTATAGGATGAATTTCATCCTAATTTGCGGTCACAGTGTAATCTGTGGCTCGGTGGAATGGACTTGGTGAGCTCCTCAAGGTCTCGGCTGATCACTTCAAACTCGTGTCCTAATTGTGGGTGATCCTTTTGGAGTCGATCGATTGAAGCACGAAGGTGACGCATTTCGGACCAAAGTAAGGCTCTCCCTCTTTCAAGAGTCTCAACCGCTTCCTCGAGCCGATGCAGGTCGACCTGATATGAGGCATAATCTAGCGGCACCTTATGAGAGACGTGAAACGTCTTGGCGAATGTGGCGTGCTGTAGCTGCAAAGTTGGTGCGGAAAGTAGGGTGTCTTGCATCAATGGCACAGCACTCTCGTACGCTTTGGAGACGGAAGGGTGTCGACGATTCCGTGCAGCAAAAGCCCACAAGGATGTATACAGGAATCGATCCGGCAGGCTCAGATGTCTGTCGTCGACACACTGGGAGAGTAGTTTCACCACTTCGTCCAGATCTTGAGTACGGTGACCTGGAAAGGACACGGAGCGGGTGAGCAAAGACACGCAAAGGCGACGAAATATCATGAAGCGCAAGGCGTGTATCGACGGACGCTCAAAATTTTGGCGGTGTATGTTAATCGACTCGTTAAGGTACTCGATCTTGTTTGTGCGCTGGAATGCTGCAAAGAGGATCAGTCGAAAAGTGATCACGTAATCAGATTGGTCGGAGCAGTAGTACGGTTCGGCCCTTTTCGATAGGTTCACCGATCTCCATTATGTCGGGATTGCGGATCTCAGAGAAAAGTTCATCGAGGAGCTCCAGCTTCTCGAACGTCGGCTCGATTTCCGGATCGGCATGCCTACCAAGGGACACCGCTGACACCCGAGATAACGATGAATTGCCGGGCGGTGTTTCGGGGCTTTCTATGGAACCGAAGAAACGGAAGCGCTTCGCCGCAGTGATTTCCGTTGTTTAGATGACGGGCCGGTAAATGTACGAGTTGCCTCCTCTGCGTGCGCCATCGATCGGATCAGCGCTAGCATTGTCACCATCTTTTGAATTTGAGTTACGAATTCACGTCTCCGGCGGAGCCAGAAGCGATAAATTCATCCAAGACAGACGCAGCCTCCTCGTTCACGAAGGTCATACCATAGCGACAGAAATGAGACCAAGCGAGGGAGTAACGAGCCACGCGCACATCCGGCCTGTGCTCCCTCGCAAGTCGCAGGCATTCGATAGCTTGATTCAATGGTTAATCGGGGCCCACAGTGTGATTTTGGATGAAACTGCCATGGCAAAGCGAGTGATGGAGCTAGTGGTATAGTCATCGGAGGCCTCTAAGGTGAGGAGTTCGTGGTAGACGACTGCCATCTCCTCAATGCCGCGGCGCTGCATTACGTTGCGGGCATCCAACTCCACCTGATTTGCCAACGCATTCACGAGGGATGCCGTGACTCCTTGACGCGGGAACCTAGACACTCCGTGGGGTTGGTCTCGAAGATAGCGGAGGTATTTGGCTGCGTAAATGGCGTCTTCGGGTTGATTAGACGCCGTCGAGCGCTCGAGCGAGGGCGAACAAGGAAAGAGGGATCGTTCGTCCCAATTCTAGCGAAAGCGTTTGGAGTAGTGATTCGGCCAAATGAAAAATTGACTTGTCAAAGTCCTCACTTTTATTTGACAACTTGTATCGCTGGGATCACAATGAGGCCAGAACAACAACAGATAGAAGGCGAAGAGGATCAGATCGAGACGATGTGGATAGAAGTTTCTCAAAAAGTGTGATGGAGGAATCGATTTCGTAGATAGATCCTGTAAAAAATTGGTTGAGACACAGGTGGTGCGGAACACACCCGGAAGGCTCAGGTTGAGTTGGACTTACCTAGTCCGTTGACCATGCTTAAAAGGTTAAAAATTGAGATCTATTGTGAATCCGAATATGGAGTGAGGTCGCGGTGACGAGCTACTAGGGTGCGAAAAATGCAGGTCAGTGGTCACAAATGGGTCCCTCTACGACAACCAGAACGTATTTGTAACATGCTGGAACACAGCACGGCTAGAACACCGTAACGTGTGTCAAATAGAAAATGGTAAGACGTACAATGAAGCACAGCCGATATTCTCACTCGACTGTGGGCGTCTGTACCAGCCTACTCTGGCACCACATAGTACATACAGCAAGGAGTTGCTACCAAAGACAACGTGTACCCGAGGGGCAGGAGGCCGACTAGAGGCAGTCGCTGCTATGCAACCGACATTACACGAGGATGAAAGGAGCAGAGGGTGCCGGCGTGCCAGTACCGCTGGTTCCGTAAGCCACTGCATCTCATTTCGCTTCTAGCGTGCACGTGTCAAGCTGTCAAGTCTCCGGGCCCTTTAAATATCTCTAATCCAATGTCAATGGATTCTACTATCTGATCGTCACGAGGGCGAAGCTTCCCTTCACTGTACGTCCCTGATAACTTCCTGTTCTCACCCGTCAAAGTAAAATGGACGCATTCTTTCGACTTCGTCATCTCGTTCGCCACCTGACATCAGCGTCTTGCCCGTCCTAGTTCCGATACCCCTTAGGCCTTTCAACACCCGGGCCGTCTCTCAATCGCCCTGACTCTCACACACTCTCACTTGGTTTCGTCACTCGTGCCCTCTCATGTCGGTTTCCGCACGCCCCTGGTCGGCCTCCTCACTATCTCCACGCAGCTCCGTCTCCGCTGGGTGTGATCTCGCTCGGGTTCGGGCTCTGAATGCCGCACGATATCGACGCCTCGTTTCTCGATCCCCGCCATACTCACTGCCTCATCCATCTCTCCCTTTTCTTATTTCACTCTCCCCAACCACTCTTGCATACCCTCCGTCACCGGTCTTACGCCCATGCTGCATAGCACATACAGCGGAGCCCACTCTTCTCGCGCGCAATCACCATAGAATATGAGAGAGAAAAACTTTCGCGCTGGTTCATTTACGCACTCGCCGCCGGATAAACTATAAAAAGTTGCGGCCAGATGAACGGTGCCAGCCAAGCTGGCAGTGGACAGGAAACAGAAGAAGCATCGTGGGAGAGAAATTGTAAGCAAAACAGGAGTGAAGCGGAATTTGAAGCAATACGAGAACATGAATAGAGACAAGAAAACGATCCAAAGACAAAGGAAATGTAAGTGAGGGAAAATACACAAGACAAAGTCCCATATTGAGACCGCCATCAAGAACGACGACGCGCGCACCACGCACAGCTACAGACAGGCGGTAAGCGCGAAAGCCGTATTCGAACAAACCAGAATACTCACAAATAACCCTCGTTCATGCACCGTAATGGACGAAATTCACCCATCTCTCCAGGGTAACACCTCTCTTCCTCCGCAGCTTCTTCACGGCATCGTGAAGTGCACCAGCAGACCTCTTGTAGTACGGCACCGGCTCCCCCTTCTCTTTTTTTGGGAACATCAACTTGTAGAAGTGCTTGGCCAGGTCTCGTCCGTCCATATCAGCCATTGCCCACATCGTCCCGACCACGCTCCGGAACCCGCAAAATTGTACTGCAGCTACGAGGTGAAGTACCTCATCTGTGACGCTCCCTTCAGTCGCCTCGGCCGTGTGACATGCAGAAAGAAAACGCGAATTCGGCCGTGGGGAGATGAGAACGTATGATCTCAAGTAGCGTCAGGCGTCCGTTTCCATAAAGCTCGAAGCCGGCGTCAAAGGGTTTACGGGCCTCCAGTGTACCGTGGCATGCGAAGTGACAAATCGGTGGCGCTGGAAGCCATCA
>JAKELI010000687.1:0-24300 GCA_021525025.1 Lactarius hengduanensis
TTCCCATACCATTAGCCCAAAGTCGTTCCGGAAACCCCAGCCCTTCAAACTCTACAGTGCCCACCGGCACGACCTGGTTGGTAGGTCTGCCACCGCTATCATCATGCCACCTGTAAGGCACAACCATGCGCAAACACTCGCGCCGCCAATGGACTTGCCGGGTCAGTCACTTTCCAGTTTTTTCCGCCTCTTACTTTATCTCTGGACATATCCAGATGTGGAACACACTGCAAGCAGGGCTACTGGCCATAAGATGCAAGTGAACCAGCATCTACCTTGCCGTATGTCTCTGTCTCTTTCCTTCCCGTGTAAACCCTAAATTATGTCGTTGACAGCTCCAGATGACCAACTCCGACCGGTGCTTACGCTTTATTTCGATCTCGGCATGAGCGACAAAAGTATTGCTAGCTCTGTGATGGACCATTTTGACCCCACATCCTATGGGTTAAGGCATGTTCTCACCTTGTGATACGTCCCAGCATCTTAAATGCCTTCTCTTTTCAGTTTTTATACAGTTGCCGGCGACGCCAAAAGTGGGGCTTGGAAAGCACACGTCAACAACGGCACACGGTCCAAAGTATTGCCCATCATGTTAATGAGGTCAAAAAGCGTTTTCCCAATCGTGGTGCCGAAACAATCAGGAAGGCCCTTCTTATTGAGAACAAGATTCGTGTACCAAGGTGTGTTGTACATTCCGCAAACAAATATGATGATATATATTATAAAGACCTGTTATTTCGGAGTTCTTCTGCGACAGACCGAGCCAGATGCTGTTGAGGCACGGCGGTACCAAAAGTTTAAGAGGCGAACATTCCTAGCTATTGGCCCGAATGAGATGTGGTGTCTGGACCAGCACGACAAATTCAAACGCTATGGGCTTTTCTTTCACGTCGGTCTTGACCCTTATCCGGGCCTGATCCATTGGTGCAAAGTCTGGTGGACAGTCAGGAATCTGAAACTGATCGCACGCTTCTACCTTAATGCGGCCCAGGCCATTGGTGGTATGTGCTTTGATTATCTAATTTTAGACATCGTCATCGTAATTTTGTTTTCCAGGTATTCCCCTCATCACGCAGAGTGATCCAGGACGGAAAACGTCAACGTGGCTTATGCACAGACAGCCCTGTGCCACCACATGGAGCCGTCCTGGATGGCTCCATTCAGCACCGGTGGTACCGTAAGCATGGAAATATCAAACCAGAAATTCACTGGTCCGTTTTTCGAAGGGATTGGGCAGTTGGCTTTCAAAAATTGCTTGATAGAGGCGTTGACGAAAAGTATTATGATATTGGAGACCCTCTGGAATGGTACGTTATCAGAAACTTCACTGTGTTGTAAACTAAGTATTTTCAGTCTCGTGTTCCGCTTTGTTTTTATTCCATTTATACAGCGGGAAGTTGATGCCTGGGTCCATCAGCGCAATTGGACCAAGCGTCGTGCCGATCGCAAGAAGGTTTTACCCAATGGCATTCCCATGATCATTTTACAAAAGCCACATAAATGGAAAGCTGCGGACTATAAGGTATATTATACTGTCCCATCTTACTGCTCGTCACTAATATATTTGACTAGATCGTTGTCCCCCCAGAAACCTTTGACGAGATCGAGAGGAAGTACGCTCCTCCAGATGACCCGGTTTTTGATCTGGTCCCTCATGCATTTGCTGTGCGTGCAAATGCCGTGTGGACGGACATGGGGTCTCCGGAGCCACAGTTCGATAACGCATGGGAAATTTACTTACTCATCCGCGATGCGCTCCGAAGCATGGCATGGGATGAGGCTTTTCATCGGAGTCTTTCTACTGTTTCCCAGCTTGAGGATCGTTTGGAAGAGCTACCCGCAAATCTTAGAGCGGATGAGGATGAACTATTGGTGGTGGACCATTCTGATGACGAAGGAACCATTCCAACTGTTGATCTAACCGATGACGAGAGGTCAGTGACTCGGAGGAGGGCCATGGTATTGGGCTCGATTTTTAGCAAGCACTCATTCCTACCATTGTTTGTCAATATATGATTTAATGGCCGCGCCATTCATTATCGACAACTCTCAGATCGCCTTGAGCACTCGGGTGAGTGGGCAAAGCAACTGAGCAGGCCTCCATGCAATCGAGACGATCCAAGGTTACAATTCCACGCCACCCGCCTTGAACAATCCAGGAGAGTACGAGCATATTGGGTATAGGATTGCTTGACATCTCTGCTATCTATATGGAGGAGGTACATGTACATTCAGATACCACAGAAGTCCGATGCGCGGAGGCTGGTAGAGGAAGGAGTTAGTCCACAAGTACAAAGATACAACGCAAGCAAGGAGGGGCCAATGGATCATCCCCCTCTCTACGCGATGTCGTACGCTGAAGAATCCTTCGTCCGGCATCACATCCGTCGATGATTTGTTGGAACTAACACGGGATGACTTGTCGAACAAGGGAGAGCGGCTCTTCCACGCCGCAACAACATTGCGCACAGAACTCAGTGGTGAGCGTGGCGACGTTTGTGGTCGCCTAAGTGAAGTGCCTTGAGATGTAGTATCGGTATCGGTGGTTGTACAGTATATGAAGTAGAAGTGAACGTGTTCGTATTGCAAAGTAAGTTATGCGGTTTCTATTGCAAGGGGGCTTGTCCCATTTACTGCGTCGGATCACTCGCCTCGTGCGTCGCTATCTCCTACTTATACAGTGGCAACTCTCGCTGTCCCTTCGACGTACCCTACGCCATCTCTAAACAGGATCACAGAACTTGGACCCGCTTCTCACGAGTGCTTCAAAAGATGGTCAGACACCACTAAAATCGTATGATTTCCCCGCTTTCCTACTATGCGCAGGTTGCTTACATCTGACGACAGGAGCAAGACTGCCTAGGGGAAGTGGGGTGGCGACAACCAACCCATGACTTGGAATTCTCCAGCACAAGCATTGGCCAGCAGGCTCAGCGCTTTCCCGCTCGTGCTCATCTCTTCTGCAACTTTTGTGCGACTACCGCGCGTAGCAACTGCGCCCACGGGAAGGGAACGTCATACCACCCGCCCCGTATGGCCAACGACAAACAGACTCGTCAGTGAGTCGTCACCGGTACCAGCGGACCCTGCACGATTTGCTTTGCTACCTGGCTGCCCGCCAATCATCTCGCAAAGCGGTAACAGTGCATATCGGGTTCCACGGGCATCCTTGGCTGCTATCTCGTTGCCAACCTCGTTTTTTTTTAAAGGTCCAACTGCGATATCTGGTTGCTGAGGTATCACACACAGCGAAGGCAGGCACACAGTTCGTCATACCATATCGTGACGAGGACGAGAAGTGCCACTTGAAGGTCACTGGCGACCTCGGACGGCGACCGATTGTGTAACGTTCCTTCCTGGACGTTGGACTCGACTTGAGTCTCGAGTGCCTGTTTGCTGCGGCAACCTCCAATCGTGTGTTGCGAGGGCGTAGGGGCGTTCGATAGCAGTCGATAATGGCAGATAGAGGGAAGAGTGGACAGTGGCTGGACAGGCTCCAAAGGCGCACTGAGGAGGATGAAGGTGGAGGGACGGGTCTCCGAGGTCGCACCAGCGAGCGAAGAGGTGATCGATGTGGTTATTCGCAATGTGGATAGCGCAGTACTACTGGCCCGGCTCCAAAGGGGAAGGTATTCACAAAGATATCAAAGCTACCGCTCTAAGGCGCAAGTAGCTCTCTACTTATAGTACTTAGGGGAGCTTTGAAGCTCAGCCCTAACTCCGAAACCCTAATACGAGTGTCCAATAGCGTAACGCCCTCGTATAGTATCAGTCAGCAGTCCATACAGTAGTCAGCGGTCATCAGTCATCCGCTATGTATCTCAGTCATCCGAATCTCGATTCGTACCGTATTGCATCAGAGGCTAGACCAGCCCGGGCACAAGCTCATCCGGGCCCTTCTGGTCGAGTCGAGGCAGGTCACATGCCAGGGTCACGTGACGGCCGTACATCAGGACCTATTCCCAAGGCTCCTGGCAGCGGTTCTGGGGCGGGGATGGAGATCGATCGCTCACCAGACGTCCCGCTCTCGCAGTATGCTCTAGGGCTTCTATTGCTGCCCATACTCTCTCCTGTATACGTGGCTCTTCTTCGGCTTGCCAATCCCACCAAACATCTTCGGGTGTGTTGGCAGATTCCACAGCGGGGATATCGGCGGTCGGCGTGTAGTCACGCGGCGAATCACGTGCCGGTGAGGGTGAAACCGTGACAGATTGTCTCCTTGTGCGTTTGACTTGTCTATTGTCGACTTTATTATTATTAACATTTGGACTGGACTTAGGACATCTGTAACAAGGAACAGATCACCGAGTGTGTCCGGCACACCGATATCGTGTACAACTTTGTCGTCCGCGACTATGAGACCAAGTGTGTCTTCTTCTTACTCCTCTCTTCCTCTTCTTCCCCTTTTCCCTGCGTTGCATCTCCTTTTGTACAGCATCGTCACCTGTCACACCAATTACTTTGTTTTGTTATATTACCTCGGTTGGTCCCATAATTTACCGCGCTCTTCTTTCCCTATCATTTATGCAGCGACCTTGTGGCCCTGCGCAAACGCATCGTGCTCATGCTCGTGCAGCGCATCTAGTAGCCCGCGCTCGGCCCAGACAAGGTCGAGTGGCACTATATCGTCGACGTAGACACGCCGGGTATTGGGCCCCTGTTAGCGTTGAGCTTGATGAGATCAAGAATGTCAATAGTCTTAGAGGTCCGTCCTATCAGATCGTTTTTTTGTTGCAAGCCCGCTTAAATTCTTATACCTCCCAGGAATAACTGTCCTGTATATACGGATCTTACTGAAGGTAGAAAGCCGCGAATGTATTGACCACGTCCAGTTCAGTCCGTATGCAGACAGCAGGTTTCAATGGCCGCTACTTGGACCGATTCGGTATGGCTTCGTTGTGAATCAACAAAAGCGCGTTTCACTTTGACACACATCAACTTGAACGCGCACACTCTCTTTCAACTCGAACACGCACACTCTTTTGACATCTTTTCATGGAGCAAACCAAGGAGCAAACACCGACTCTCCAAATTTCGATCACGGCTCCTGTGGTGTCGGACTTAGGTGTCCAATTTGGAGGTCTAGCGGTTGCACGACCACCAGCGTCGTCTACGTCTCTGACACTGACCATCAAGTGTGACCGTGAAAACTGCAAGAAGGAGTTCTCGCGAACTGCAGCAAGGAAGGTAAAGGCACGACTCGGAGACGCCGACCAGACAACGACAGAGATGTTGGTCTGTCCGGATTGTTACAACTACTATAGGACCAAGTCTTCCACCTCGGTCAATCGTAAGTACCTCAGTCTCATTTTCCTTTGAATGTGACACTAAAGCCATCGCATAGGAGCCACGGGAATTCGCGTGCCTGTCAACTTCGAACAAATTCGAAGGGATGTGGCCGCGTCTCAAAGGGGTACCTCTCATATCTTTCTTCGGACACGACGGACACGATTACATTTTTGACTAGGTAACCAATCCCAAGTTATGCCAGTGAGCAGGTCGGGAAGACCAGGGCAACGCAACGCCACTGCTGCCAGTGGGTCTCACCATCCAACCTCAATTCAAAACCTGGTCCCAACGGGCTGGGCACCAGGGCCCGCAGGCAGGGGTGCGCCATTCGAGTTTCCTGCTCTCGAAATTGCGCTCCCAAAGGAGTGTACAGCCCCCCTTGCGCTCCAACAGTATGAGGCTGTGCGCGATCAGCTTCGCCAGCGGACTCGTGCTGGTGGACATGACGCCATCACAGTGGCACTTGATGGAAGACTGACAGTACAGGAACCTGGACGGGTCTACCCTACTGTCATTGTTGTAAGTTACTTATTTCATGATTCGCGCGCGACCCTTTTGACTGACTACTTTCAAGAGTGACATGATAGCCAACGTCCCAATCCGAATCGATCAGAAGAACCTCCAACACCTTCTCCTCAACTGCCTTACTATCGGGTTGGCTCAAGCGTTTCATGGGTTACCCTCTCGAAAGTGAACACGTCGAGTCAGTCCGGCTGGTAAAGGGTAAGAGTGGTGTGCACCTTGACAACAAGGAACACGCTATCCTTGAGTACTGTCTCAACTCAGATGGACCCCGGGCTGGAACTAAGTCGAAGTCAAAATTCCCAATATCACTCGGCGTCATGCTAGTTGTCGACGTGGATCATTACAAGAAAGCGAAGGCCCATCAGACCTTTCAAGAGACTGCACAAGTCAAGGATCAAGGACCCGTACGCGTTCTTTACAGTCTCCGTTTTTTATTCTCATAATATTTCCACAGTTATCTGACTTTGAGCCGGAACCAACGCCGACACTTATTGTCTCATGCAATACCCGTCCTTGCACCCGGCCCAAGCCCCAGCCCATATTTGGAAAGAAACGGAAAATATCTGAAGAGCAAGCTGGGCTTGAAGAGACGCATGCCTTTGGAGGTCAGAAGCGTACACAGAGCGACAGGTTCACTGGCAATGATTTGGGTCCTTTGAAAGACCTCAAACAAGCCCTTATCGCCCAACGTGAGCCGCAACCTGCTGCCATCGATGGCCTTCGTATGTGTTCTTATCGTGTTCTTACCATATTTTAACTGATGCCTATTATCTTAGTCAATACTGTATCATTTCCAATACTATTTTGGTTGTGTCCCACCAAACCGTTGAGATCGCTTATCTCAGCACAACGTGTCACTGACTCCGGGTTTGAGGAGTGGACGCAAAAGGTCCAACCCCAAAATGGGTTTATCTTTTTCAATACAACTCAAAAGCTCCAATACGGAGCCTTCAAGTCTATGAGAGAGGGGCAGCTAGACATTACAGGACTGTCGCCATTTCTGAATAAAGGTGTTGCGCTCAAGCAACCCTACTTGTCTAATTATAGCCACACCTCAGATTTGTCATCGTCTGCGGCCCCAATACTCTCCCTCTCTCCAGACGAGCAAATCAAGGACCTGGCCGCTGATGCACTCTCCATTCAATGGGCGAGTTCGCTACTCGACGACATTTACGACTTTGTCGCGTTGTATCATCAAAGTCATGTCACTTGTCCGGTGACAATTCCTCAGTTTCGCTTTGTCAGGTCAGGTCTCGCGATTACCAATACACCTGGTGCAGCACCTGTACAAAAGGAAGCATATCTCGTGGAGGAGCTAATTCGGTCTGAAGACGATGGTCCTTGGAAGAAGTACATCAATAATGGTTCCGGATCCTCATGTCCACTCCACTTTCGGGATTTTGAGAATCGTCGCCGTGCTGATTTTCTGGCCTTCTGCCAGCATGTGCAATACTGGAGAACAGGCTGTCAAGTGTTTACGTCGGATTTTCAGGGTGAGGTACTATTTCTGATTCATTGTTTATATGTCGCTGACAACACTCCAACGAAGGGGGTGATACACTCTTGACAGACCCACAGATTATTACGCATCCGTACGGGATTCTCTCTTCTCACAATAAACTTACTTATCATTTAATGCCCAGTGACCTAGGGCGCAAGTTATTCAGTAAAGGAAATGTACGGGACACACATCGCAATTTTGAGGAGGACCACCAGTGCAACGTGTTCTGCAAGTTTTTTGAGGTGCCAACTTCATATGAGGATTATATATTTAAACAAGGGAGCAGCCAGGTGCGTCACCCATTCCGAATATTTTTATGATGTGATCACTGAGAGTCGGTACTACAGCAGAAGCAGCCTGAGCGTGTCTCGGGACTGCATGCCCTTCTCAACCCTGAAAGTCAAGACACGTCTCCGTAGTCGACCCACTTGTCGGATTATTCTCAACTGAAAGTTACTCTTACACTAGCTACTCTTTAGTTACAAGCAAATGAACTAACTCAGAATTGGATGTATATAATACACAGGAATAATGGGAGAAGATGGGCCAGTAACGGATCCGGTGTGGACGTTAAGGGGTCCGAGCTGTGTGCCGCAACAGAAATTATTTCCAAGCGCACAGACCATGACGCGTTGTACGGAGCCATGTCCGTGTGGCAGGGTTAGACAGGAGGGGCAGAAGGACCGAGTCCACGGCGTTCGCGATGGCGAGGCCGGCGCGATTGCGAACGGACAGAGGCGAGAGCGGGGGCGAGAACGGGAGCAGAGACTGGTGACTAGAGACAACGAGGGGCGATATCCTTCATGTGCCCGCGGCTGGGCCTGACTTCTGGGACGATCGCACAGCGAAAGGCTAAAAGGGAGAAAACAACAATGCCATTAACGAGTCAAGAGCGCGGGCCTATATACAGGCGAAACCGTAGCTACCCCAGACAAGTAGGTAGGAATGGAGGAAGGTAAGAGGGATAGGAAAGGGGGGAAACGAACAGTAGATGGAGACGAGATGAAACGGAAACGGAAACGAGGCAGTCAGGTATGAAGGGCAGAGACAGGAATATCCGGGGTCATCAAAGAGATAGCGAGACCGAGGCCAATGAGGCGAACAACGGCATGCAGACTGAGACAAAATATTTAGTAAGACAGAAGTCACAGAACAATAGGAAGTCCCGCTCCCTTACCAGAGATAAAGAGGCGGCGTGGCCGAGGTGATCGACGAGGGCGAAGCGTCTTGACAGCTTCAAAGGGATGGGTATTGAGGACAATACCGCGGACATTGCGACGAAGACGGGATGGTGATGAACAAAGGCGGCACGGGGTGGAACGCGTGGCCTGTCTTTGAGTGGCCAAGGGACCGGTTGCAAGTGCAAGTAGCTGTCATCGTTGAGGCCCGATTGACAGGCAGCTGATAGTATGAGAACGACGAGAAGTGGTATGCGACCAACAGGCCACCGGCGTGTGCATGACACGAAAATGTACTGGGTATTGCAAGTATCAGTGACGGATCCAGCTTAGGAACATTGCACACCTTGGACAAAAAATTTCCGGGCAGATAGTATTATGGGGCAGGGAAAAAAAGGGGGGCTGCCAACCCTGTTCAAACGATGCACGGACCCTCGCTACAGCTGCATGTGCAGTGATGTGACCGAGTCACGATAGGGGACGAAAAAGATTCGCCAGAGTCCCGGGAATATGGTATTTTGAAAATGATTATGTAATTACATAATCCATATGAATTTTAGCCTAGTGGCGATACCGGGAGTAAGGCTTACTGCATCGTTTATCGGATCTGCGATGCGGAGTTTCGAATTCGGATTTCGCGTTTTGAAAATTGGACCTGCCAGCTCCTGCTTGCCATACGATGATGATCGATGATCGATGACCGGTGACCGGTGACCCCCAGCGCTCTCCAGCGCTCCTCGGCTCGCTCCTCGAGGGGCGCCGACCCCATGACCTCGCCCCGGACACCAGCATGTCTATGCCTTCTTTTTGACAGACCCAGCACTTCTCAAGAGTTCTCCTGATGGGACTCAGGGGTTGACATTCACGCCCGTCTAAATTAGGACCCTCCGATGGCACCATGCGCGACGCGCATGCGCATATGCTCGTGCGTCACGCTGCTTCACCCCGGAAGGCTTCGTGCGAGAGCTGATAGACTTTAGCATCTACCCTGCGGATTTCTCCACGCACCCCTGAGGCAACCCCGGGACTGATTGGTGATCAGGGGTACTGGTGGTGGGTGAACCAAGTTCACTCATCAAGGCCCCATCGATTTCCCCGATTATGCTCAGTACCTATTTAGCTTTTTCGCCAGCAATATAGACTTTACCGCGCCAACCCCCTGTGCTGTGTGCTGGCTGGTCCATCGTAGATAACGGTTTGGATCAAGGTTTGGATCTTAGGTCACCTTCTCTATCTGCGTTTGCACAAATAGCAAGCTAAGGACAGGTGTCAGGCACATGGGGACGTCGATAGAAGGTCGGTACAACGGGGTTTACTGTAGGATGAGTGGTATGACCCGGTAGCACGTTCGACAGATTGCCTTGTATTGAAGGAGATACCTGGGGATAACTCAGACTAAGTTACTAGCTTTGACTCTCTGACGTGCCAGTGTCCGTGGCACATTATAACCGATACTATAGCACCCAGATCTTTTGAAAATCGTCATCAGCCTGCCTTAAGTGTCGCTTCAGTTCAACAATCTCGACTAGATCGACTGAAAATTACCCTTAACCCCAGGCACACGTTGCTCTTAAGCCAGAAGTTTGAAGGTACCACGTCTGTGGGTTCCTCATCCATCAGACAGCGCACATTCAGTATTTTAAGTGGCTTGCGACATACGGGCATGACATGTAAAAATAATACACTGGGCCTTCATGACGTGAGACCGCTTTGAACCCCCGCCAATACTTGACCAATTAGGATGCGCGCTATCACCCTTGCTCTTGGATTCGGGGCCGCCCTTGCCTTCTCCGTGGGCCCAACTGAGGCTTGCTCAGAAGGCCACCACACACATAAACACGCGCGACGCGCCCCGCCCCAAGCCCCGCTTACCCGCCTTTCGCGTCCATTCGTATGGGGGGACGTCAACATCATCCACACCACGGACAGCCATGGCTGGCTTCTTGGGCACCAAAAACCGACTTACCCGGAACCTAACTCCAGGTGTGTAGATGCCACAGTAGTACCCGCATCACTCATGACGCCATTTTTTTAAACAGTGGGGATTTCGGTGATTTTGCGTCCTTCGTGGCGCACATGAAGAAAATTGCAGATGTGCGCGTGTTTTTCACTTTGTCTGTCTGAAACGCTGACGTTATGTGGCGTTAGGAAAAGGACGTCGACTTGCTTTTGGTCGACTCTGGTGACCTCCACGATGGTACGCGACGCGTTTCCTTCTCCCTCCCTCTGGGTTGACTCTACGAATAGGCACCGGCCTCTCGGACGGATTTCCGCCTGGCGGCATCGACGCACATGATGTACGTGTCTTCCTGTATCCCTACCTCACCACGTCCAGAGCTTGAACTGGCCACCCACAGTCAAACCAGTTTTTCTCCCAACTACCCTATGACGTGCTCGCCATCGGAAAGTACGCGTTTTTTGTTGAAGAAAAGAAAATACCCTCCACGCAGAGCTGACGCATGCATCCAGCCACGAGCTGTACATATACGCGAATGCGCTCGACATGCACCAGAACTTTGCCCCCAGATTCCCTGGCCGGTACCTCACCTCAAATGTCAATATCACCATTCCGGGCACGAGCGGCTCCCCGGTCAGCGTGCCCGTAGGAAGTTAGTTGCAACTCGGTCACGAGTGCCTCTTCCTAATTGTATGCCTTATTCGCAGGTCGCTTCGCCAAGTTCAAGACGCGAAAGTGAGTCGTACACCTCGGCATGGCGCTGACAATGACTTATAACGCGTGCACGTGTAGGGGTCGCAAGGTCACGTCTCTCGGCGTCCTGTTCGACTTTACCGGAAACGACCATAATACCACTGTGCAGAAGGTGGAAGACATGGTGAAAGAAGCTTGGGTGAGTTGTATTATGCTTGGCTCTCAAGGCGCACACTCACGTCTGTCCAGTTTGCGGACGCAATCAAGGATGAACCCGACTTTTTCCTTCTTGTTGGGTACGTCCCCGTAGCCCGCTTCCCATGGACCGTGTTCGATTGAACGTTGTTAAATCGAAGCCATATGCCCGTAGCACGTGACAACTGTGAGTTTCGTGATGCTTGGGACACGTGATGTGCATTGAAGCGCTATTCACTGCGTGCAAAGCAGGGTTTTCAGACCAATAAAACCCATGGAAAACCCTATGGAGTGTTAACCACTTATCGAGGGTTTTTTTTTTCGAAAAACTTTGAAAATAAATGTTAAAGTTTTATTTTGGGTGGCACAACATGAAAAAAAACTCTATGAAATGACTTAAAGTTTTATTTGGGCCAGCGTGTGCCACCCGAAAAAAGAGTCAAACTCTTTTCGTTAAGGTTTCCTTCGTGAGAAAGAGTTTGATAATTGTCAAACACTTTCGCAGATCACATGATACGGCCCGAACAAAAAACTCAAACTATTTCTCGCGTTTATCTGGCTAGGGAAATAATGACATAAACATTTCCTTAGCTGTCTATCAAAAGTGTCAAACTCTTTTGACCAGCCGCATGTGGCTACATCCACATGACCCGCCAATCCCGGTCGCACCGAGGCCGGCCCGCTGTAACTAGACACCTTTTTCGGTATTATTGCACGCGAGCATTATGTGATAATCACAGCCGTCACACTGTTACCGTTATCTCACGGCCCGCCGTTCCCGCGTACTGGTTCACTCTCGTCCAATGTCCGAAGTTGGAAACGCGGGAATGTCCGAGTGCTTGATCATCAAACACTCGGAATGTCCCACTGTCGGACGCTCAACGGCTGGATTGTCCCGCTGTCGGACGCTCGGACACTCCCAATGTTTGAGTGTCCGACGTGGGACATGCCGAAACGTCGTCCGAGTGTCCCACACTCGGTTCGACGACCGTTCTCATTGCGCTTGAGCGCATTATCGTAAACTACAGTGTATTAGTGAAAAAAAATTGAAAAAAAAGTGCCGTCGCTGTGAAGAAGGCGAAGCGAATTGTCGGCCTGTGCATGGAGCGGACGTACAACGTTGGAAAGGCGCGTGGCACATACGTTACCGAGCGCGCGCGCATATTTTCGACACACCTAACATCGTCCTACATCACCACTACTCCTACTCATTAAAATGCGATACAGTGTATTGTCGTTCGCCCTTCTACTACTTTCCTGGTGGCTGGTGCGTTCCCTTCACTCGTTCGAATCATTTCATCGCTAATTTCTGTATTAAAAAAAAAAGCTCGCCAACGTTAACGTCAACTTCAGCGACACTACCGGCCACATCACCTTCGAGCACGCCTGGTTCGACGCTACAAACCGGCGTGTAGCCAAGCTGCAACTCGCCTTCTCCTTCGGGGCGCACGCCGACGACGGACAAGCTGCGGGAGCCGGCGCGAATTGACGGAAGATGTTGGAGGGTAGGCTGGGTGGTTTTAGGATCAGGGTATCGTTGTCGTCTGTGCAGTGAGCGTGTCGTCTCATTCATACCATCGGTGTTCGTCCCCGTGCGGTTGTTGTCCTCATGCACACCCTTTCCCTTATCCACTGTTTTTTGAAACTTTAATGAAGACCTCGCGGTGGACGTCCTGACAGTGATCCTACGGGCCTACCTTGCTGAGACATCGATGGACCATCTCGCTGGCGCGCTCAAGAAGGGCGGGATCAAGGACCGCACGGATTCTGTACTCGATGCACACTTCCGCTCGCAAGTCGTGGATTGGTGGACCCGCAAGCAAAACGCGGTAATCAAGGAAGACATCGCCAAGGCCATCAAGGAGTCCCTCGAGCACGAGCACGAGCACGAGCGGAGGTAAGCAATACGGCTGTTCCGAAGGGTCCTCCATCAGTTTCGGTTTCCTACTAGCCTCTCTGTCGTGACGGTACTATCGCGTGTACTTAGATGAGATGTTCATTTTCCTCTCGTTCGCACCTTCGTTCTTCACCCGTTTTGCTTTGGTCCTTTCGTTATTCTTTGCGGCATTCTCAATTAATTAATTTTTTGGAAAAATAATGAAGTTGTTCGCGTGCGCGCTGCAAACAAGTTCCGATCATGTGACCTTACGCCTAAACCGCACTTATACCATGAAGAGATCATCCTTTAGATGATCGCATTTTAGATATATCCATCGTTACGGAATTGTAAACTCACCGGGTCATCTAGGAGAGACAAGTCAGCGCGATCTGTATCGGAACGCACTCCTGGCTTGCGGGGAACGCCAGCAGGAATTACGACATTATCGGCACCTGTGAGGGTTTGCAAGACCGTCATCTGGGAGAAGGTAGCCTTCGACCTTGGCCGGGGTTACGATGTGACGGCATCAGTGGGAGACTTATATCCGCCTCCATTGGCTTACGATAACACCCACATGCATGGTGATCGTTGTACAACCCCCGGGTTGATTGTTTGGCCCCATGGCACAGAGAGACAAAAAAAAGACAAAAAAGAAAAGAAAAAGAAAAGAAAAAAAAAGAAAAAGAAAAAGAAAATACTATTCAAACGGACTCTGCACTTTGTTGTGCCCGTCGTTTGCTCTCCTGCTGTATCCCTGTGGCTGGTACGTTTCCTCTGCTCATTCGGGTCCTTTCGCCGCTGATTCCTAGAAAAAGTTCGTCAACCTCAATTTCGGCGACACTGCTGAGTACATTACCTTCGGACACGCCTGGTTCGATGCCAACGATTCATGTTCTTCGGGGCGCACGCCGACGAAGGACAGGCGCGGGCGACTTGACGGGGGTGGGGTCAGCTTAAGTTCGCCGTTTATCATTGTGTCTGTGCGGTCAGCGCGTGCCTCCCATACCCTTGATATCATGGGTGTTGTCCTGTGAGTCCCCCATGCTCGTCTTGGAGCCATCCGTCGACCCAGCGTATGCAACCGCCCTCACACAGTTCGAACTCTTCACGTAGTATATTCAGACCCCCTGGGTTGCTTAACCCATGGCAGAGACAGAAAACAAACAAAAAACTATTCAACGGACTCTGTAATTTTGTCGTACCCAAGCTGGCAGTCATTGGTCCTCGCCGAGAACTAAGAGTAACTAAGAGTGTTAGGGTTGACAGGGGTAACCCCTGGGTTTTTTTTGCCGTACCCATACCCGTACCGTGAACACCGTACCCGTACGGGTAGGGGTATGAAAACATACACGGTTTCCACGGGTTTCCAGGGTATGAAAAACCCTAAGGGTATACGGGTTTTTTTAAAATCAATATAAAATCAATATATTTGGGTGAAAGTTATTTTGAAAATGTTAATAATCATTACATGACTATTTATTCCTTATTGAAGCCATTATGGCCTTGGATAACATCAAAATCCGAGTATAATTGATAAAATCATGTAAACATCCAGAAAAAATCCGGAAAAATACCCAAAAATACCCAAATGCTTATGTACTGCTTATGTAACCATACCCTATACCCGTGGCTACGGGTCGGGTTTCCCGCGGGTTATAAAAACTCGTACCGTACCCGTACCCGTACCCGTACATACCCGTGACCAAAAACCCGCGGTGTTACCCGTACCCATGTCACCTTAAAGAGTGTGGCCATGAATTGAAAGCGACTAGGGAACTCACCTCGACGTCTCCACGGCCAGGAAGTGCATCAATCCATAGCCTCCTGCCTTCAGACAGTAGCTTGACCGGGATGATAGCCTGAGAGGTCAGTAGTGTTGGTCCGACATTAAAAAGAGATGGTGTCACTCACCTCGACGTTGCCAGGTTGCGGGTCGGGCGGCGTCGTCGAGAAAAAGAGAAAGAGGGAAGTGAGAAAGTAGAGATGCAACAGCTTCCAGAGGGAATATCGGAACAAACGCCAAGTCGAAGGGGAGGAGCAGCGAACCTTCCCACAAAGTCAACCAGACAGTGAGTCGATGGTTGCTGTGAGGAGTGGCCTCGCGCGACCTGTTTCTGTCGAAGTTAGATAGAAACAAAATTGCTGCATTCATTTTACGATCACCCGGATCGTCTGCGTTTACAGTCCAAGGGACTCTGTCGGGGTGGGCCAATCGGGCCGGATCGCTGACTAAGCGTGGAAGCGGTGGCTCTGACACAGCAGGAGAGGACAGGAAAGTGGGCTATATTATGAAGAGACTAGAATGGAGAATACAGGGTGAACTACAGCAGACTATATACTACAAGGCAGAGGCTTTCATAAGCTGTATGCCAGCAGAATGTGCTGGCAAGAAGTGCCAGCACAACATTACTACGTGTCAGGGTCAAGGGCAAGTCACAGAACAATCCAGAAAGATCAGTAAGCTGATTGGAATTGTGAACATGGCAAGAACAAGTCAGAAAGTGAGAAAATGGGAAGCAAGACAGAAAGTATCTGCATGGACGAGATCGTGACATACGCCCCTCTCTGATTCATTCGTCCTCGAATGATTTACTTGCAGTCGTGGCCTTCCGTCTTCGTGTTTTTGCTCTGTGGGGTCCAATCGTCGCGTGAGGCACTACGACGTGGTGGATGGTGGAACGGGTGTGATAGGTAGCACCTGTCGGGGTCACGCCATAGCCAGCGGTCGAGGTGCTGTGTGACGGCGTCGTAGTTCTCGAGGAACGTGTCGATCGCCCGACGTTTGCGAGTGCGTCTGGCGGTTCGGCTGCGGGTTTGTCCAGGTCGCGTGGTGAATGTGATGGTGGTTGAGCCCTCGCGGGTACGGTCGGTATCGGTGTGTTGGGCCGATTCTGGCCGCGTAGGTCGCAGTTTTGTTGTACGACGTGCGGGTCGGTGTGCTCGTCGCGGTCTCGCGTGGTTCTGAGTTCGGTGGGCGTGGGTTGATTACCGCTGCATTAGCGCGGCGACGTCGTTGGCTGACGGGTTGTGGCGTGGCTGGTGCGACTTCGTCTGGATCGCGCGACCGTTTACGGGTGCGGCGGGAGGAGTAGTTGACGAGGTGTTGTCGAGCGGCGAGACATGCCGCGCGGTTCGGGTATGTGCGTGCCCGCTGCGTTTGAGCGCGTGTACGACGCGGGTCTGTCCCGCGAGTTGTCGGGCTCGCGTGGTCGTTCGATGCGTGGCGAGGAAAAATGTTTGTTTGCGTGTCGGCGGGTGGTTCGAGGCGCTTTGCAGGTGAGGTGGTAGGTGGTTACGGGTGAAACGACGAAACCTGGGGCCAACCCGAGGTATCGAGGGTTTTTACTCCCTCCTAAGGCTGTTGTCGTCCTCGACAACTGTACGGGGCGACGGCGGGGTGAAAACGGGTGACGGGGCGAGGGATGAGGTCCGCGGGCTGCGCGGGGTTAGTGGTTGAGGGTAGGGTCCGAGAGGCCACTCGAGTCGTCCACCGGCGGGGGTGGAGCGACTGGTCGTCTTCGTACGTATCTAACCTTCGGGGCAACGGGACGCTGCGTCGCGCGAGCTGTGCGCGGATGCGCTTACTGGGGCGCGTTTCGGCGTCGTCTGCGTCGTGTCCTTGGTTGAGTTTGCGTTTCGGCGCGATTCCGTCGGCCGCGTGCGCGTCGCTGTCTATCAGTGCGGGAACGGCGGGCGTGAGAGTGGGGACGTGCGGGGCGATGAGGGTCCCCTCGTGGTTGTGATTGACGGGGGCGGTGATTGGGCGTCCTCCGCACGCTGCGCTGCGGAGGCGGTTGCTAGGGTCGGGTTACGGTCAGAGCAGAGGGAGGTCGTACGACTCATCGTGAGTCGCCGCGGAGATTGCTAGGCTGGTGGTTAGCTAGTACGAGGGGCGAACAGAGCCCACTCGTCGAGGTCGAGCCGGTAAGGTCGATGACGCCGTCAACGTCGGGTACGAGGGTTGACGGGGCGACGGGCGATGGAACTGTCGCGGCGTTGTTCGCTCCGTGAACTGGGATTACGAGGTCTCCCGCGCGTGCGGGCGCGGAGACGGGGTGGGTCGGTGGTAGTTCGTCGACTGGTTTCAAGTCGAGGGTCGAGGCTATGGGCGATGCGAGGCGCGGCTGAACGGGCGGCGTGGGTTCCGTGGTGGGGGAGCAGAGGTATAGGGAGCGAAGTGAGACCAATCGTCGGCACTGTCATCGTCCGTAGTCGGATCGATGGTTTCCGATAAGCATTGGGCGGGAGTCGGTTTCCGTAAGATCGATCGATATGTCGTCCACGCGTTTCAGCGTAGAGACAGCGGCTAGTGATGGTGACGGGCATTTGCTGTCGAAGTCGGTAATGTGGAGCTGCGATCGATACTGTCGATTCCAGAGGGTAGACCCAAGTTTCACAGAATGATTCTACGAAGTTTCCCAGAGCGTGTCAATGTTGCTTCAGTAGAAGGTTCATATCGAACGCTGCGCCTCCAAGTCAGGGTCTCAGGTCCCGAAATAAATGCGAGCGCCATATCGATGCGCGTCCAGGGTGGTGGAAACGAGTGAGTTGTCGCGATTCTTCCACATAGATTGTCCAGATCTTGAATGAACTGCGCTGCGTGTGTCGGGTCTCCAGAAAGAGGGTCGGGATAGGTCCGTTCAGCGTGCGTAACATGTCAGGGGTAAACATGGTGGCAAAGGGAGTCGTCGATGAAGGGAAAAAGGAAGGTGTCAGAGTTGTTCGTAAAAGGTTCTTGCGGGGCGTCGTCGGTCTGGGGTCTGCGTCAAGGATACTTCCTGTTCTCGCACAGGTGGAGCGGGCTGCGTGTCGGAGGGTCCAAGTTCAAAGTTCAAAGATGGTGGGCTTGATACCACCGGCGGTCGTGTCAAGGGTTCTTCCTGTTTCGCGCACAGGTGTGGCGCTTCTCGGGTCGTCCGCCGATATGTTCGCGGTGCCGGGAAAGTCGATGTCAAGGGTCAAGTTCTCTGCCTCCCGGTCTGGGGCGGTGTTGTCTGTGTGTGGGCTATGAATACGACGGATTCCGGCTTGTCGCACGAGGTTTGAGCTCGTCGCGAGAGTCACGGCGCGTTGTGTCTGTCCGATGTTGTTTGAAGGCTGGTCTCGCCAATGCCTTCCTCGTGATTCGGTCTGTTGCCCGAGCTCTTGCGGAACGTTCCAAGAGGAGGTAAAATGATTCTAGTCTTATTTTACGATCACCCGGATCGTCTGCGTTTACAGTCCAAGGGACTCTGTCGGGGTGGGCCATCGGGCCGGATCGCTGACTAAGCGTGGAAGCGGTGGCTTGACACAGCAGAGGAGAGGACAGGAAAGTGGGCTATATTATGAAGAGACTAGAATGGAGAATACAGGGTGAACTACAGCAGACTTATATACTACAAGGCAGAGGCTTCATAAGCTGTATGCCAGCAGAATGACTTGCTGGCAAGAAGTGCCAGCACAAACAATTACTACGTGTCAGGGGTCAAGGGCAAGTCACCGAAACAATCCAGAAAGATCAGATAAGCTGATTGGAATTGTGAACATGGCAAGAACAAGTCGAAAGTGAGAAATGGGAAGCAAGACAGAAAGTATCTGCAATGGCACGAAGATCGTGACAATTCATTTCTAAAATAAACCCATTGAGGAGAAGCCGGAATGGTGCACAACGCACCATAGCTCTCCCGCGTTAGGATATTGCATCGGAATGGCTTCACATACCTACATACCATCCCACATTAGCTTTTCCTTTGTTTCCTGGAATGGGATGAAGAAATGCACGAAATAACACCCGACATATACGCCTCCTCAGGTGGCCCGTCTTCCGGTAGGGGGTAATTGGGTAAAGGCTCACCACTCCCGCCCTGCCCCCGGTCTTCCTCTTGCCCAACTCGACAGAATCAAAATTGGGGTTGACCGCCCTCATAGAAACGGCGAGTACCGACGGTTGCCCCAATGGGCAGCAGGACCAGCCTAAACTGAACTACGACCCAGCAACGCTCGCGCAGGTGCCAAAGGCATCCAAGCGCAGCTCACCCCTCCACAATTGGAGGGATGGCCTATGGTCATCAGATGGCGACGGCGGAGGGGAAGGTATGGAGCATTGCTCCATAACCTCCGGCCTTCAGACGATGACCTGAAACGCCGGCAAGCTGAGAACTGAGTGTTAGTTTTGAATTGAAAAGTGATGAGGGGAACTCACTTGACGTTGCCAGGTTACCCGTCAGGGGCGGCATCGCTGAGAGAGAAAAACTGGAGAAAGAGGGGGTGTAAGAATCTCCAGAGAGATCCGAAGGTGTCGAGGAGCGGCATATCGGAACCAACGCCAGATTGAAGAGGAGTAGCGAACCCACCCACAAAGTCAACAGACAGTGAGTCGACGGTTGCTCGTGAGGGGCGCCTACGGATAGAGTGAGCCATTGGCAAGCTGGACAGGAGGGATCCTAAGTTGTTGAGGGCACAAACGCCGAGTCGAAGAGGAGGAGCAAGCGAATCCCCCCACAGAGTCAACCGGACAGCGAGTCTAGGGATGCCGCGGTCCGGTGCGGTCCGGTTCGGGGACCAATTTTTCTGAACCCCGAACCGGACCTGGGTCCGGTTCGGGCTCTCTGGCCGAACCTCGAACCTCCGAGCGGTCCAGTGCGGTCCAGGTGCGGTTCGTGGCTCATACATGGCTGAACCCCGAACCGCACCCCGAACCCATACGAAAATCAAAAAAATTTCTTTATAATTCTAGAAAGATTACAGAACTTCTACAAGTGCCCTGTATGTTGTTCCCGTTGCCCACACCGCCCTTTGTTGCCATTATCACACCGTTCCGCCGTCGCGTCGTCGCCCCGCTGCCCGCGAGCCCCTTCATCACCGCACCATCCCATCGTCACCGCTGTAGCCTCCGTGACTGTCATCGTTGATGTTTCAATGTCGCCTCGCTGTTGTATCAATATGTTTACCATTTGACCCTCACCGTCGCCTCCCCATCGTCTTCAGTCGCTCGCAGCTTGCATCAATGCGCGGGTCCTGCTGCGGCTGGGTTGTTGTTCTTGCGGGGCGTGGAAGGTGGTAGTGGCGTGCTTGGGGGATCATGTGGGGCAGCGGCTTTGGTGTTGACCGATGGCGGGTGTTATGCAGGGCAGCTGTGTGCCCGCAATAATTGTCAGCACGTGGTAGCTTAGATATAGACTGATACTCATCTACTTTGAATTTGCGGGGGTGGCACCGTCGGCAATGTCTCGTGAATACTGGCAGCCTGAGGTGCATGCTGGCTTGTATAATGTAATAGCTATTAGTTAGGGGATGCAGGGGGTGGACAGGTTCGGACTTACGACCGCGTTTGATAACATCTCAACGACGGGCAGTAGTGGCAAGGGTAGTGTTGGTGCAGTGGATGATTGTGGTCGTGGGATGTGGTGCCACGGTGGTCGGGGTGGCAGTGGGAGGTCCTCCACTGGTCCTCCGATTCGATCAGAATCAGAACGTTCAGTGATATATGAAAGAATACCTTTTTTTTTGCTCCCATTCCAGGCTTGCACGTCAGTTCATCATGGAAGAATAGCGCGGCGAGCGGACTCGAAAAGGGTAGGCGACGGTATAGTAGATGAACTGGGGGAACGCAGAGAGGAGGGTTGTCAAGCGATACGAGAGAACGTGGGAGGCTTTTCTCACGTTCGACGCACCAATCAACAATGACGTGACTTGCTTTTTTGTTTGGCCTCTACTGTACCACTGTTCCGCTCCGTTGTCCTGCTACTCCTTGCCGCTGTAGCAAGTCGCAATCCACACAGCAGGGGTTTTCCAGCGCACCACACCTCCTCGCAGAGGTGAAGCCGACGAGCTACGACAGGCGCCTTCTTTGGTGTCGTCGTGCTCGCCGTCTTCTCTGCTGTGGAACGTGCGATTGGTTGCGATGATGGCTAGCAGCCCCAACCAACAACGCTTGCCACAAGCGGTGTGGCTTCACCACCTCGGCCGCGCGTGACTCCATACACCCGCATACGACCCGACCCCAACCTGGATGTGGACCGCTACCACCTCCTCGCCACCACCAGGGGACCGCCGACGCAAGATTGAGCCCGGGCTGTACAACAGCAAAAACAACGATCGCGCTAAGGTGATGACGACCCCAACGACAACAATGACGACGACGACGACCGCAACCGCGACCACCTCAAAGGCGAGGCGACAACGCTGCAACGGCGATTACGACGACGACGCGACGACCACTACAATGTGGTCAGAACGATGACGGCAGCGGTGAGGTGACAGCGACAATGACGATGACTGTGACCACGTCAACGGCGAGGCGATGACAACGCAACAACACAACAACTGCGACCACGACGAAGTGGTTACAACGACCTCAACGACGACCCACACAACGACCTCGACCTCGACAAAGATGATTACAACCACAAGGCGATGATGATGGCGATGCGAGGACAACGACGGCAACGGCGATGAGGCAGCGACGGGAACATTGAGACAGTATCATTACGGACGTCTTTTACTACTCGCTACTAGTTTCTGTTCTCTTGGAAAGGTCTGGCAAAACATTGATGCCTGGCAGGACATGTTCCCAGGTTCATGTCTACCTGCCTGAGTGTTGCGCTGAACGTTGAGCGTTGAACTCCCGAGGTAGAGTCAGCGTCGAGTTGGCAACTCGAGTCCGGGGTGCGGTTCGGTCCGGACCGGGTTCATACAGGTTCAGTCAATGGCGAACCCCGGACCGCACCCTCTAGCCGGGCAGCGAACCGCACCCGAACCTGAACCGGACCTCGGGTGCGGTCCGGTGCGGTTCGGGTCCGAACCCCATTTCGGACCGCACCCCGGCATCCCTAAGCGAGTCGATGGTTGCTCGTGAGAGGTGGCCTGCAGATAGAGCGTGTGACATGTGTCGAATAGTTTGAAGACAGTTGAACGGGTGGAAAAAAAAATTGGGGGGGGATGAGACAGACAGGCAACAACGCGTACGGAGTGGCAACGCTAGCCATACGGAGCTCCGCAATTAGTCGGGCCGGGCTGACTTCCTATTCAGTCCTAACGGTGGATAATAATCTTGATAATAATTCGACGCATTTACTTTGTATTAGGGTCTTTCAAAGTTCCCATTTTCGTTTAATTATCATACCATTTTTGGAGCCATTAAATTGGAAATGAAATCGATCAGAAAATCAAAAAGGGGATAGTTAATGCCAATTTTTTTTGTTCAGGACGGGTCGGGGCTCCTACATCCCATCATGTAATTATTTTGATCCCGATGAAGGAAGGCGATGACTAAATCGGAGTTTAATTTTCGAATACGTGGCTAGTCTCTACCCTGCCTCTCTGTCGTCCTCTCCGTCGTCGCTTCTTTTGGCCACACTCATGTCCTCCAAAGCGCGAGCAAAAAACCACCAGTGGCCAACCCTGGCACCAAGACCAAGCGCACCGCCAAGCAGGGCAAGAAACCGGCCACGACTGAGGTCGGTAGCGACACCCAAGAGCCCCATGATGAAAAAGCGCCTCGAGTCCAGTGGGATAACCCACGCACTGAGCGGCTCATCGATTGGCTGGAGGACAATCCCGAAGACCGCCAGAGGCTATTTTCCGACTCGTCACACGATGCGAAGAAAGAAAATCGGATGCGTCGTGTAGCTAAGGGCTCAAAGTCCACTTTCCACGTTAAGATGGCCGAGTACATCTTTTCCGTCGATGCTGATGCCCGGGTTCGTGAAGAGGTGAAAGCGGACACAAAAAAGTATGCCAAGGCGGTCGAGAACCGGATCATGCAGTGAGTTCTCGTTTCCGCGAATGGGCTGTGATAGCTGATATCCTCCAGTTTGAAGCGCAAGTACCGTGAGGTCAACCTGGAGCTCGGAAGAACTGGTGCAGGTCTAACGGTCGAAGAGATTCGGGAGGATGAGAATCTCACCAACCTCCTAGGTGCGTCAGCATTTTACTCTATCCATTCACCGACTAAAAAATATCTCTAGATAAACTTTTGTCTGGTTTTCCCTCTTGGGAGCGTTTACACGGATTTTGGCGCACACTTCCCAGCTTTAACCCCCACTCGGTGTCATCTGAGCCCGGCCAAGACCTTGAAGGCGACACTATGGAAACACTATTTGGGAACCAGGTCAACGGGCGACAAGATGCCGATGGAGGCACTGGCGCGAAGGAGCCTGATGGCTTGCAGGAGGAGTGCCATGAGGAGCACACCGGCCCTACCCGGCGAATGCGAAGGTTGACACATGAAGGCACGTAGTTTTGTCGCTCACGCATCAGATCGGATCTAACCTCAACGCCGCGTTACAGGATCTCACTATAGACATATCAGAACACGAGCCCATAGCAACAACCTGCCACTGCTGACACTCCCGTTGCCCTCCTCCGCCTTCCGACCCACTTTCAGGGCGCCATCCGTTTCTAGCTCCGCCGACCAAAGCTCGAGAGTGCGGGCCCATCAAAATCGGCTTCCAGCAAGCGCACACGTGTCGAGAACTCCTTGGAATCATCAGTTAACGAGCACGCCAAACTGCTCGAACTTGCAAGGGGTTCGTACGAGTTCAAGACCGCAACTCTAGCCGCAAAGCGCCAGAAGATGGAGCTCAAGGCCGAGCAAGAGCGTGACGGTCAACGGTTTGCTGCCGAAGAGAGGAGCCTCCAGATAAAGGAGAGGATGCAGGAGAAGGAGTTACAACACCGGGAGAAGGAGTTACTACACGAGGAGCGGATGATGCAGTACCAGCTTGAGCTCGCTCGATTTCGCGCTCAGGCCGCACAACCTGCGCTTGGCAACCCCTCCTTCGATCCAGAATCTGGTAATTTCGTGCGAACAACTCAAGCGGGTATGTACCCGACGCCAACACCGGACAATTCTACTCTCGAAAACTTTTCGTTTTCGGCTACTGACCAGACTGCGAACTTCCAAAGCACGGGGATCTAGTACCACTGTACCAGTATTACGAGTCGTGGTTCTTATTACACTAGTTCAGTTCAACAGTACAAATACTGTTTACAAGATGTACAAGTCCGAGCACAAGTAATCTACCTTTGCCTTCGCTCTGCGCCGCTGGTAGGACTGTTAAATAAGCGTGACATAAGATGACGGCGAAACCGTTGACCCTCC
>JAKELI010000688.1:0-24264 GCA_021525025.1 Lactarius hengduanensis
GACAGCGACATGGCGAAGACAACGACACGGTGCCACAGCATGGCGAAGACGGCGACACGGCGCCGTGGCCCTTAGTTTACAAGTCAATAGTTACTGTACTATCATACACATAAGTTAATATAGTAATATCCTGAGTATTTTGAGTGCACGGGTCGCAAGGGTGTAAAACCCTTGTGACCCTTGACTGACCCTTACCCGTTTGGACGGGTACCCTTACCCCTCGCTGCGGGTAAGGGTTTCGACGGGTACGGGTAAGGGTACGAAAAAAAACCCGAGGGTTACCCGGGCCACACACTAGTCCTCGGGTCAATCCGGCAACCATACGACGTTCAATTTGAAGTCAGACTGCAGGTTATACAATATCAAAACAGTGTTCGCTTTCATTTATTAACTACAGAGTGCATCTGATTGAAAACGCGGTGATTTTTGGCCTGGGCAACCTCAGGACGGTTCCACCGTTTGGCCGTGTACCCGTCCGTACCCATACCTGTACTAGTACGGGTTCTCGCGGGTACAGGTTGGGGGTTGACAGGGTCTTGTATTAGCACTGTACTACGGGTTACTATACTACGGGTATGGGAACACAACGCATGATATAACTAACTACTTACTGGGTGACTTCCCGTAGCGTCTGGAGTCTCTAGATTATTCTCCAGACCGGAGTTTTCTCCAGATTGCCGAGGTGCCGGCCAGGCACACTGATCACATAATGCGTTTTCATGTCCTCTAGATAATTTATCTGGCGGACCCTCCTGACCCTCCGCCAGAATATTATTAATCCTCTAGACTTGAAGTGCCAGGATGCCGGACCCAGTGGAAAGGCGACTGAGCTCGGGTGGGGATTTCCGAGGACACTCGCATCACAACATCTGCTTTGTCATTTCTGGCACTAGATTTTTTTTTACTTGTCTACGGGGGGACAGGTCTCTGGAGAATTTATTTACGGGGTTACAAATTTCAGATACAGCCATGCAAATAATTATCTAGACCCGCCAGATTCCTACGGGAAGTCACCCAGTTCACCCGCAATCCCGCACGATTTATGACAAAGAGAGAGCGCAAGTTCGGCCCGGTCGTCAGTGCATATGTTTGATTGTCCGAGTCCGTCTCCAAATTCCGTCGTCGTTCATCAGGCCATAAGAGCCCGTGAAGGTGTGGTCCGTGGCGAGTTAGAATTGCTGTGGAAGTGGCACGCCTGGTGTACTTCGGGCCTTCGGCGTCTTGTCTTCCACCCGTTTTGATCGTGAACCATCGGTAGTGTCCGACCAGAAGGGGTGGAGTTTAGGTCACTGTTTAGAGGGAATACGTACCATGGTGTGGCGATATGAGTGTAAGAGTGTCCTCGCCAAGGACCAAGTCAGAAATAAGGGTGTCCGCGCGTTGTCTAGCCCTATCCTTTAACTTAAAGGAAGCTGATCGGACGCGATCCAGCGGGGGGTGCACGCCTCGGACGCTAATGTGCCGTGCCACCGTCTGCCCTTCTAAGTCTTGATCCACGGGGGTCCAGGCTGAAATAAAACAAACGTTGGCATGATGTAAGGTGATGGACGTGAGGGACTGTGAAATCATCAGCGCATGCGACTGCGCCGTCTTACTACGCGGGTTACGCAAGGGGTTACGGATCGCCAGTACGCCGTGACTAGCCAGCAGCGAGGCCAGCAGAGTCGAAGTTCTTGCCTCAAACGGCCCACTGGCACGTCCTACTAGTAGCGACCGGTCCAAAGACGATCGTAAGCCGGAGCGTTTGGAAGCAGATTCTTAGATTAAGAATTTAGGAGGGTCGAGACGGGACCTCATTAGGCTTCATCATCCGGACGTCGTCCCCTTTCAAATTTCAAAATTTCAACGTTACGCTTCAGTTAATTTCAGCATTTGAGTGTTCCTTAACAGCCGCGGGTCGCGTTCCGTCATGGCGTTGACACCACCATGACCTGCCGTTCCACCCCAACCTACTAGATGCTGACGCTCTATAAAAGCCTCGCACGCCAAGTCCTTAGTGTTCCAGTCTTAGAGCTCTCTGGCCTCTAGCATTCTGGACCGCACAGTCCACTCGAACCCCCAGATACTTTCTTCGTGACTCCAGGTTCGTCTCCTGTGCACATGCGACACCACTGGCTCTATGTCATCTCGTTCCTCACTACCACACCCCTCGCCGACTTCGCGACGCCCCTCGCTCCTTGGGGCGACATGCGTGTAAAGCACGCTTGGAGTTCCGTTCCCGCCAACTGGGAGACTCTGGGCTGCCCGTCTGCCGGTACCACTATCGACCTCTACATTGCGCTCAACCCCCACCAGGAGGACACCTTGATTGATGCGCTATACGAGGTCAGCGACCCCAGGCATCCAAGGCACGTCCATCTCACCGCTGCTCTTCTTGTATTAACTTGAATTCACATTTGCCGCTGCTCCGTTTCAGATATGGGGCACACCTCTCAAAAGAACAGGTCGCCGAACTCGTCAGGCCACATCCAGACACGCTCAACCTTGTCACTTCCTGGTTCGCACACCACGGCGTGCGGCCCTCCTCCATCTCAACGACACACGGCGGCGCGTGGCTCACGGTCAGAAACGTGCTCGTGTCGCAAGCCAACGAAATGCTCGGCGCGTCATACCAGCTATACCGACATGCCAAAGTGAATGAGACGACAATCCGCACGGTCAGCTACGCACTGCCTGAGGTATTGCACGCACACATTCAAGCGGTCGCGCCGACGACATATTTCGCCTCCACACGGACACGGCGACACACACCACACAGGGGCTCGGTCGAAGCGCCGGCGTCGGGTAAGCCCGTGACAGTGCTGTCGGGCCGCGCAGGCCGTGTCCGAGTCACGCCGTCGCAACTGCGCGGGTTGTACAAGACGTTCCCATATGTTCCCACCGCGGCTGACCGGAATACGCTCGGGGTATTTGGCTACGAGAAAGAATACCCGAGTAAGACGGATCTGGCTAGGTACATGACTTTCTTTCGCTCCGATGTACGGCCCCCCAGTCTGGCAACCTTCGCCGTCGAGCTGGTGAACGGCGGTGAGTACGACCCAGACACCCCCGGCATAGAGGCGAGCATCGACGTCCAGTACACCTCGTCCATGGCGTACCCTACCCCGATCATTTTCTACAGCACCGGTGGCATGGGGAAGTGGTCGGAGGACAGCGGCGAGCCGCTCCCCGGAGACTCGTGGCTCGAGTCGCTCGAATACTTGCTCAAAAAGGCGGACATCCCGCAGACCATCAGCATATCATACGGCACCGAGGAGTTGGATGTTCCGCGGGAATATGCGAAGTCCATCTGCATCCTGTTTGCTCAGCTCGGCGCCCGTGGCGTCAGTGTCCTCTTGCCTGCAGGCGACAGCGGCGTCGGCGAGAACTGCAAGGCCGAGTCTGGAAATGTCCGGTTCGTCCCCGAATTCCCTGCAACCTGTACGTGTGCCATTTTATTACCACTACACATGCGCAATTACAAGTCGCTCACCAGACTTCCTTGGCTTCGCAGGTCCCTATCTCACTACTGTCGGCGGCACTACAGGCTACGACCCCGAGGTCGCGGCTCCCCTCTCTGGAGGCGGATTTTCGGACCACTTTCCACGCCCGGTCTACCAGGACGTCGCCGTGTCCGCATTCCTCGAGCGCCAAGGCACCCAGCATACTGGACTCTTCAAGTGCGCTCGCTGCTGTCATTTGACCCAACCGTTTCTTACTTTGTGATTTGTGCAGCCCTGAGGGTCGTGGCATCCCTGACATCGCCGCCCAAGCTCTTAGATTACCAATCTTCTTCAAAAACGCTGGCATGGTTGTGGATGGCACGAGCTTCTCGACTCCCGTATGTCTTCCTTGCTCCATCCGCTCTGCGTTGTCCATTCTCAGCTGACCATCAATGCCCAGATAGTCGCAGGCATAATCTCGCTGCTGAATGACTATCTTATTACGAATGGCAGGTCCCCGCTTGGTTTCCTCAATATCTGGCTATACAACGACGGGATTGCGGGCCTCAACGACATCACATCTGGCTCTAACCCTGGCTGCGGCACCGATGGATTCTCTGCTGTCCCTGGATGGGATCCTGTTCGTCCCGCCAGACATGTACCTCTTCGTTTTCGACGTTGGCTGATTTGTGTTGCATAGGTCACGGGTCTTGGGACGCCCGACTTTGAAATACTGCAGAACATTTTTATGACACCCCTGGGAGGCGGCGCAGGACAGGGGAATCAGCCGAAGATTCGTGGACCTGGTGAATAACAGCGATGGGTGAGTTCCACTTCCAAACTACATGCACAAGGCGCGAAGGCAATATTTATTCCGTCGACCGGCGCGACGTCCACCTCACAATTGCGACAACAAATATTCATTTCAACGTCCGTGCAGTGCAACTGGCGCTGTCAGTAGATGAAACCACGCGGACGATGTAGACAATCATGGATAGGCCGCGGTTCCACACAATATAACCCGTACCTCATCTGCTGCATGACTTAGTGCGGGCGGCGGCCCCCCGCGACCCCGTCTCCACTCGTCCTACACCATGTTTCCCAGATTTCCCAGCGCTTGACATATCGCCACACTAATCCCACCCTGAGAGCGGCGATGTATCAACTTACCATTAAGATGAATGCCAGTGGGTATTAGAGGGACGGTCTATACCACGAAGCGTATATTTGTATCCAGTGCAGTACCTTTTTTTTTGGAACCATATTTATTCCGGGACACCCAGTGCAAGACCGGTCGCCGTGAGCCAAGCATTTACAGTAATGCTACTGTAATACTAGTTATGACGCGCGACATGGTAAGCGGATTGCCCGCGGCCGTGAGGGTGAAACCGTAACAGTTAGACACGGAAGACGGAGGGTTATGCTACGCTGGAGACCGAATGCGTGTTCGTGGCCTCATCCGGGTCAGCTTGTCTCATGGTATTTATCTCCCCCTCTCCAACAAATTTTTACGTTTCCATATCCCCTGCCCTGCTAGTCCTTTGACCCGAATGTAGGGTTAGGTCTGAGGTATTTCACACGGTTGTCCTCAGATCTGAACTGGATCTTCAAAGTCTAGTGCAGGGGCATGAGGGCCTGTTCGGGATTACCGTCTCTCAAAGGAAGAAGGCGCAAAGAGCTGGACTACTGGAAGAGGATGGTAGAATGACGGGGACGAGAGGAGGGCGGGTGGAGGAGACTCAGGCTCCTGAGCCAGGCAAGCACGAGGGCAGCGCCTGCGCCAACTTCAAGTTGAACGAGGGTGCTGAGGACAGAGTAAGGTGACGGAGAGGAACTTGAAGACAACGAAGACTGGCAGACGAAATGACACCTCATATGCACGACAAGGACATGCGCACTGTCTAGATTGTCAATTGCTACCGCTGATGCTGCTGTCGGACTCAGGCTCATCTTCACATGACCAGTTCAGGTCCGATTAGATCACGTCGGTCCAGTTTTCCTCACATACACACACCACAGCCTCTTCCTTGACCGTTAGATGTAAACGGCCTTCTACAGTAAGAAGAGACTCATCACTGATTATTCGACGCCACTCGTAAGTTGCTTCCTAGTAAGATGTGGTTAATACAGATAATGCAGACCATCTCAAGTTCTCAACGTCACTAATCTCAACGGCCCACAAGCTTATTTCCTTCCTCGTGATCGTTGTGGAAGTCATGTCGGGGGACAGTGCTGGTGGTCTGGCTCTGCCATGACCCCAACTGAAAGTGCCGTCAACCAACCCAATGTGAAGATTATGTACTGTCCAGGCAGGTCAAATATAGTTTTTTCAAAACAAAAAAACTTGAATCGCAACAACAAATATTCATTTCAACCCTTCAACGTCCCGTGCAGGAAACGTACGCTTTCAATAGATAAAGGAACACTCGGATGACGTAGGCAATCATGGGGTGCGCGATCCCACATAACAAAACTTGGATTTCATTCGCTACATGAGTCGCAGGCTCGCAGCAGCATGACCTAGTGCGCGCTGACCCGCGCTGTCACAGTCCCCGCGTCCCCGCGTCCCCCTTGTCCTAGGCACTATGTGTCCTGGATTTTTCAGAACTTGACTTGCTGCTACGTCAATCCCACTCTAGGAGTGGAGATGTATCAGGGTGAAATGGCAGCGACTTTTAGAAGGGGCTCAATATTACGGGTCGAATATGTGTATTTGGTACAGGGTTCTCATGAAGGGGCTCAGGGGACGCGCTGCTACTGGACATAGTGTACATGATGTTCGACAAGCACAAGCTGGTGCCGCTCATCCACATGGAAAGCGACTGAATGCGGATCACAGCTGCTGCGAGTACGAGAAGATGATGGACCAGATGATTGAGCGATTCTGAGAGTGCCTCCACCTGTGGCCCACAGGGCGCAAGGCGCTCCTGCTCTAGTTTACCACGAGAACCTTCCATCAATGGCTTCAAGGACGTCCAGGGAAGCGATTGCCCACATTTCTTTTAGAAAAAAGCGACCGCCCACATCGCCTCACTGGCCGGGTCGAGGAGGGAAACGACTCTGAATACAAACAATAGATATTCTGTCCTGTTATGAAACCTAAATTGGTGTTAGTCGCGCCAGTACCTGTCATAGATTCCGCATTTCAGCCAAATTGTCTGCAGAACGGATCACTGTACGCTTACCTAGTTCCATCGGACCCTCTGGCTGATACGGGATTCGTAGTACCAATCCCCTTCTCGACGCTCAAGTTAATACCTGCCGCCTCTGAGTTACTTCCTGGCTGGTTGCCCAACATGTTCTCCAGGCTGAGGCGGAAGCCATCGATCTTCTCGTCCCACTCGCGCGAGATTTCGTGCCCATGGATCAACTGGAATGCCTCAATCTCGCGCAGGAGATGATTAAGAGCCTTCACCCGAAGAAGTGATGCCCGACGCTCGTCTGAACCATATGTGCGTGCCAAGTATGACGCCAGGAACGTCGACACACCGCAGAGGATGAAGATTGCGACCCATATCTAGACGACGATTCGATGTCAGATATGAGTCACGCTGAAGAAAGGGGGGGTGGATCCGTACATCTTGACTTCTTAATGCAGCACCCAAGGCCATCGCGCCGATAAGAACTTGGCTGGCAATGGCAGCATTGAGGGCCCAACCTCTCCATTGTGCTGTACGACGTGCACGCACAAAACAAGTCAGAAAAAAGAATCCACGGTGCGTAGTAAGAGTCTTACTGTAAGACCCGTGTCGTCTCTCACCTGCCCGCGCGGCTTTATTCCGCTCTGTGGTAGCAGCGGTAATCATCGGCTGCAATTGATCACCGACCGACTTTTCGCGGTACTGATCGAGGGAGGAGGCACCAGTAGAAGAGTTAGCCGGCCACGAGGAAACATAATCGGTGATCAGGGAACGTACAGGGTCTCTACCAGTATCATCACAAGGTCGCAGAGCCGTTTCTCCGTGCGACGAAACAAAGGTAAGAGCGGGAACAGTTGGATCAGCGGCGAATTGTGTTGCGGGCGCAGGTATAGGTGGTACAGACAGGGTTGACGCGCGCGCTGAGCGAGGGGATGGAGAACCCTGAGAGGAAATCGACGGAGATAGCTGAGAGGTCATCGTTTGTACGGCGAGTGGTGTAGTTAGAACAGGAACAGGGGTCAGTGATGTGGTAGGAATCGAACGCCACTTGAATAGTAAATCGCACCTGTACGGTGACACCCTGGCCGTGTTCATCAAAGCCAGAGAACATCTCTGCGATCTTGCGGTATCCCAGATGTATTGCCAATTGCCTTGGGGTCTGCCCGTTGACGTCCGGCACGTCCGCCTTTGCGCCACGCTCTAGTAAGAGCAGGGTAACCCCCAGGTTCCCAGAAGACAACGCGACATGCAACGCGGTGGTGAGGCCCCCCGTATCCACGTTCACATCGGCACCGTGGTCGAGTAATAACTGGGCGACCTCAAACTGGCCATATTGCAACGCCGTAATCAGCGGAGTCAGGTCCGCCCTGTTCCGGGAGTCCACATCCGCACCGCGCTCAATCAACAACTTTACCACCTCAACTTTCCCGTACCTTGATGCTACATCCAGTGCAGTCGCGCGAAAGGTACTCCTTTCGTTGATGTCAGTACCGCGGTCAAGTAACGACTGCACAATGTCAAGCTCTCCGTTTTGTGAGGCGGTGTACAGCGAGCGCTGCTCATCGTCTGAGGATGTTACGTCGTCTCCAAGTTTTCTTGGCGGGTTCACAGCATTAAGGTGCCTATTTTGTGGGCTGATAGTTGGCAGAGCCGTAGCAACAGCGCCATCAAGAGACATCGGACCTGTCATGTGTCCGGATAAGAAGTCTGCAACCCTGAGTTTCCCATTGTTGGATGCCAGATCCAATGGTGTTCTATCTCTGTCAGTACGGATGTTGAAATCCGCATCACTCCCGAGTAGAAGCTTCACAATGTCAAGATGGCCTTTTCCTGCTGCTGAATGCAGAGGGGTCCAGCTTTTGTCGCCACGAGAGTTTACATCTGCGCCCCCATCGATTAAGAACTGAGCAACATCCAGATGTCCGTTATACAACGCCACCTGAAGTGGAGTCCAGCCAAGGGTCCTGCCGTTCTCCTCCATTGTCTTTACATCCACACCTCGCTTGACAAGTTGCCACGAAGATTCGAGTCTCCCCCCCAACGACCCAGGGAATAAAGGGGTCGCTTGGTGGTCACTTTGCGTGTTGACGTCCGCGCCATGTTGGATGAGTAATTCTACGATGTTGACATGCCCCTCCTGCGACGCCGAATGCAAAGGAGTCCAGCCTTCGTTATTACGAGGGTCTACATCTGCGCCGCCGCCGATTAGGAGCCGAACGACATCCAGATGGCCGAGGAATGATGCCGTTTGCAGTGGGGTCAAGCCGTTATTGTCCCGGGAGCACACATCTGCGCCCCGCTGGACAAGTAGCCGCAAAATATCGAGTTTCCCGTTCGCTGACGCCACGTGCAATGGGGTCACTTGGTGGTCATTTTGCGTGTTGACGTCTACGCCGTGTTGAATGAGTAATTCTACAATGTCGAAATGCCCCTCTTGCGACGCCGAATGCAAAGGGGTCCAGCCTTCGTTATTACGAGAGTCTACATCTGCGCCGCTGTCGATTAGCAACCGAACGACATCCAGATGTCCAAGGTATGATGCCGTTTGCAGTGGGGTCAAACCGTCCTTATTCTGGGAGCACACATCTGCACCCTGCTGGACAAGTAGCCGCAAAATATCGAATTTCCCGTTCGTTGATGCCACGTGCAATGGGGTCACTTGGTGGTCATTTTGCGTGTTGACGTCTGCGCCGTGTTGAATTAGTAATCCTACAATGTCGATATGCCCCTCCTGCGACGCCGAATACAAGGGGGTCCGGCCTTGGTTGTCACGAGAGTTCACATTCGCACCGCTGTCGACTAAGAACTGAGCGACATGCAGATGTCCGTGGAACGATGCAGCCTGCAGCGGGGTCCAGCTATCCTTGTCCTTGGAGCGCACATCTGCGCCTCGCTGGACAAGTAACTGCAAAATCTCGAGTTTCCCGTTCGTTGACGCCACGTACAACGGGGTCATCTGGCGGTCACTTTGCGTGTTGACGTCTGCGCCGTGTTGGACGAGTAATTCTACGATGTCGATATGCCCTTCTTGCGACGCCGAATGTAAAGGAGTCCACCCTTGGTTGTCACGAGAGTTCACATCTGCACCGCTGTCGATTAAGAACCGGACCACATCCAAATGTCCCCATTCCGACGCCCTCCGAAGTGGGGTCCAGCCGTCCTTGTCCTGGTGGCGCATGTCTGCACCCCGCTGGATAAGTAGTCGCAAAATATCGAGTTTCCCGTTCGTTGACGCCAGGTACAATGGGGTCACTTGGTAGTTATC
Source organism: Lactarius hengduanensis (assembly GCA_021525025.1). NCBI lineage: Eukaryota > Fungi > Basidiomycota > Agaricomycetes > Russulales > Russulaceae > Lactarius > Lactarius hengduanensis. The sequence goes on from JAKELI010000688.1 coordinate 9,828, forward strand.
TTGCTGGTTAACGTCTGCGCCGTGTTGAATGAGTAATTCCACAATATTGACACGTCCCTGCCATGACGCCCCATGCAAAGGAGTCCAGCTTCCGTAGTCACAAGTGTTCACATCTGCGCCGTTGTCAATTAAGAGCTGGGCGACATCCAGATGTCCGTTGTACGACGCCAATGAAAGTGGGGCCGTGCCTCCCTCGTTCCGGCAGTTCACATTCGCACCCCACTTGATAAGTAGCCGTGAAACCTCAAGGTTCCCCCTCATAGATACAGCATGCAGAGGGGTCACGCCGTATGCTTGGCCTGGAAGGTTGACATCTGCGTTATGCTCAAGTAACAACTGCACGATGTCAAAGCACCTGCTTGGCGATGTTTGGTGCAGTTGTCTGTTCTCCTGGACATACAGATCAGCGCTGAAGAAGTGACAAAGTACTAACGTTAACATATACCTTCCGGAGTGCTGTGAGCAACGGAGTCTCATAACGTCCTCCCCTTGCGTTGACATCCCCTGGGTAGGTGACGAACAGGCGTTCTATAAGCCAGCGGAAACCACAAAGTATGGCGTAATATAATGGGGCCGCCTCTGGCTGCTCCGGGTGCTTCGTAGGCATGGATTTCCGCCAAGGGTCGTCTATGTCGTATATCCAGATCCATGCAGAGAAGTGTGGCTTCTCTCGATCGAACAGGCGTTCCGTGGCTTGTTGGATGGTCGACGACATATTCTCAAACCGGCCGTGTTCGAACCAATGTCGTGCGGCATAATCAGCAAGCGGGAAGTTCCTAATGCTGTCTTTGTCGATGCGATCATCGAGCTGGAGCAGGACGCTGAGGGAAGCTCGAGCGAGTGTGGCATGTGCCAAGTGGGGAACGATGTGATAGTGAGAGAGATTCTCGCTCGCGGCAAGGCGGTCCGAGATCAAGAATTCCTTGACGGAAATGTGGGCAAACTGAACCACTTGAGATCCCTTCGCGTTGACAATGACAATTAAACTGGAGCATGCAGAAAGCACGCCTTCTTCCGCGTTGATTGGCTGCCAGACCCTGTTGGTATTGGGGACCGCTGCTGCATCGAACCGAATTGCCAGAATCTTCGCAAGTTCGTCGACGCGAAGTGGTCTAACAGACACAGTCAGGCACTGAAAGAGTCGATGTGCGTATTGCCGCTTCGCTTTGTCGATCCCAAGTAGCGTGCGCTCGTATGTTTCATCCAGCGACTCCGGCATGTGATCCAAAGCGCTTTGGAGGTCTTCAGGAAAGTGCCGACGCAGGCTTTCCAACTGGCAATAAACCCATCTGAACCTGCCGCGTTCATTCGGCGATTGTTCCGAGAAGTCATGAGAGGTATCACTTACATCCCGTCTGCTTTATTAGAGAGTGTACCGATGACCAACTGCTTATGCTCTGCTGACCATCCTAGCGACTTCTGATCAGATTGTACGACTGATTTAATGTATTGCAAGATGTCCTCCTTTTGTCCGCTTTCGTCATCGAGCGACACGTGGAACGACGCCAAGGGTTCAAGAGTGGTGCGAATGTCGATTTCTGGACGACTCGAAACACATATATACATGTTTGGGAGATGTAAACCGACAAGATCCTTCAAAAACTTGAGCACCTTTTCACGCGCGGTCGGCATCCCGGAGATGTTGGGGCATTCATCGAGAGCATCTATAATGACGTATATCGCAGGCCGCCCTTGTACTTTCAGCATTTCACCAAGACATTTCCAGAGTGCATCGTCGGAAGGTTGTCGTGTGCCGCCAGCGTGGGCAGAATGTAAACGAGACAAAATATGATAGCAGGGATCAGAGTCGGCGCTGAGCTGGGAAAGGAGAGAAGAAAGAAGACCACGTCGGTGTCGTTTCTCAGAGTCCCTAAAATCGAAATAAAAGTACGCCATCGATGCTAATCCCGCGTTATGCGTTCTGTCGATTTCTCGAATGATCGACGACCTAGTAGAGCCCGTAAATAGCTATAATTTAACACGGTGAGATACCACGTACATCAGGATAGTTTTTCCCGAACCCGCTACAGAGGGGGGAAGGAAAAGGAATCAAGATCGTTTTAAGTCTCATATCAGAAACGCACGTTTTCCATAGATCCATAACAAGGAGCCCTTCGTGCTCCATTCACCAAAGACGCTTCCCCTGAGAAACCACGCGGCAGTTCCATCTTGATGGATTTCGCACGCGAGGTTGAAGTTTGGCGACGGATCTGGAGGGGAGAGCCAACTTTGGGACTTCTCTTGCAACCGGTCGCCTGCAAGTAGCATGAGCGCCGCCAGCACATAGTGGCAGAACGAATCAATGACGAACGCCTCATCTTGTTTATATCATTTGCAATTTGTTGCATTGCATCTGGCGTACTGGTCAGCTTCCGCATGACCGCGCCAGAACGGAGTAAAAACATACCCAAAGCCTTCCAAATACCATCTATCGACGCTTTTCCATCTACCATGACAACGTCAACTCGTCAGTTGAACGACGATAAATAGCTAAGAAACGTCGCGTACCGTTCATGACTACGCTCACATTATTCATAAGGCAGTGGACAACTTCCAGGGTCTGGGCCATGGTCACCCGACCTTCCTCCTGGGTGAGACGGTCCAGCCTCTGCAGGACAGCCTCGATCTCGCTTTCTCCAAGTAGCTTCTTTGCGAATTTCTCTGTGCCATGTTGAGCCATCGCATATCGAAAACAATGACCCACTTACTGAATCTACCTTGCTTGATTTGCTTTGTAGCAAGAGCAAGAATCGAAAGTAATTCGGCCATTATCTTCACGATTATTTCCGTCATCAAGGGAGTCAACGAGATATCGTTGTAGATCTGAAGGCGCTTCAAGAAATTTCCTATGCATTCAAACAGTTCGACGAGTGCATCGTAGCTCGAACTAACATCGCTAGCTGCCTGTAGCGTCCAGATATGAGGACATGTATTCGAAGTGTCACGGGATACGTACCGCGAGGAGGACATTCAAGCCAACGAAGACCGCTCCTGCTGGTTGGAATGGCATCTGGTAGTAGAGTGGTGAAAATGCGAACAGGAAGGACGACCCTATTCGACTCACAACGCTAATGACTTCGCCGAGAACACCAGAAAACGCATGGATGACCTCCACCACTGGCTTAAGGTGGTCGATCAGCTTGCGATTTCCCTCTCGGTAGTCTTTGAATTCGTTCGCCTTGTCTTCTAGAAGCTTAAGGACGTCATTGGGAGAATGACAGGATCGAAGTTGGTCGAAGAAGGGGTGCTTAGATGGGTCCATCCCAATTTGCCTGGCATAGTCGGTGAGGGCCGCATCGAGGATGCCAGTGCCAGTGAGTTGAAAGGATGTAGAAGCAAGTGTAGAAGACATTAGTTCAGAGTCTGAGATATATTAACCCGTCTGGTGAGGGTATATCGATGGGTGGGGGAAACGCTCAGAGTGTGTAGCAGCCCTAAGTGAGGGTGCAGTGACCTCTTCCCATCATAGCACCGCATCAGCACCGCATACAAGTACAGTAAACCTAAGAGTGACAGAACCTTGGACAGAACGCGTTATGTAGGCGTCACACAGTGGATGGAATTAGTTGGTCACGCGTCTTACGGACTGTCTGATGGCCCAAGTCCCAATAGTCCTACCGTGATTAAATTGAATTTTAGGGAATACCCCTCTAGGACAAAAGGGACATTGGCGAGGGGTTGGATTAGTCTGGGGCGTAGTAGTACGGCATACTGTGATTTACGCCAACTTCGAGGATACTGTAATAAGCTTTTGGCCTATAGCTTTATGCCTTTATTACTGTAGGAGCAATTCACGCTGTGGGAACTTACAGTAAGGAAACCAGGGACGACCGTGGATGTGAGGCCGTGAGAAAGTGTAGGAAAGGTAGTCAGACTACCAATCGGCTGAGTCCGAGATCCGGACAATTCCGATAACGTGACCTCACGTGATGTATCTTAGGACGCTCACCTCCTCGCTCATCCCCTTCGTATGTTACTTTCAGCAGCACGCCCGTGTTGTAACATCGACCCATCCACTCGCCGTTCTCCCCGGAACGTTTTCTCTCAAAAAGATGGGACGCGAAAGCAAGGTAGGCATCTGCAGTCCCGTAGCTTGTTCACGCTGCGTCTGCCTCCGGCCCACCAGCCGGGATATAAATGGATCCAAAATAAAATAAAATAAAATAAATAAGGCCATCTGCAGTTCCCGGGTTGCTCCCTCCTGCCATTGCCTCGTCTGCTCTCCTCTCGCTAGTCGTCGCCCTCTCTTCGCCCGATTCGGGTTGACATCTACTTCATCAGAACCGCCCGTCCGGTGTGTCACACATTGCCCACTCGTTCGAATCGGCTCCGTTCACGGGTGGTTAACCCCCGGCGGCTCTTCAGCCACGGAGTCGTCTACATTCTCCATGTTGTCGTCTGGCCCTCTCATCTGGCAGGTCCCACCAGTACATAAACTTATTTCAGGAGTGCAGGCCGACCAGGCCGAAACACCTCGTCCGCGAGTGTGGTTACGACAAACGGGCTCTAGCTAGACAGGTCCGTGGGAGATGTGTCTGGCCATGTCGTTCGAGTCTGGAGCACGACCACCTTTTCCCTTTCTGCATAGGGGTATGGTCATTTAGAATGGCGATCGTGTAAAACCTAACATGCCTCGCGCACCTCGCTGACGTCGTTTATTTATCTTTAACGTGACTTTGGCTCGATCCAACTTATGGTGCCGCAAGCCACTTTCACATTGGCTAAGTTCCTTTGAGTTCGTAGTGCGTTTTGTGGGACACCCAGAACCTGTGCATTCGCCATTCGAGCATCATCATCGTCCAGTCTCTGAAGAGCACCCCGACATGGACTCTGTTCCACAAGCTTTTTCAGATAGTTCTCGGGATTCAACAGGTCAGGAAGAACGAACCGCAAACGATAATCTCACTCGTTCGACTCTGATTCCTTTGTAATCGGGTTCATCCGAGGGCCGGTGTAAGCGCCAAACCGTAGAAGTTTTCCACTTATGTGCTCAAAAGACGTCGACAAAGACGACTTGGCTCTGGTATAACTTAAGCGACTCTGATTTTACAGCACAGTGCGGAAGGGACAAACGAGATCACTCACTCACAGCAAGGAGGACACTAAGACAACCTTGGCAGGCGAGAATGTCCGACGAATCGGTATCAGAGCATAAGTCCTTGACACTTCCTTGACGGAATATCTGCCGGGCCTACACCTTCATGGCGAAGGTGTTGGCCGGTATACACCAGTCTTCACAGAAAACGCGCAGAGAACGATCAACGTTCTCTACGCATTCTTTGCGAACACACACTTATTCACTGTTGAACTGAGGCACCTTTCAGTCTCACATCTCCGTTCAAAGCCCGTTCGATCTAGGATTTGAACTTGAAGCACGGTCAGAATTGCGTCGGGAGAAATAGGATGTTTGCACCTGGGCATAGAGGGAATAAGCGGTAATATATTTCATGGTCCAATTCCTGTATTCTTTCGACAGTCTCGAAAGTGAAGTAGTAGACCTGGTGGTCCCTTGGGCAGGTGGTTTGCTGGTGGTTTCCGAGTCCCACTGAGGAAATGAGTTTGACGTCGCTGGCGGAGATTGAACTCTCGGAGAGAGCCGAAAGAGTGTACGGTGATGGTAAGTTGGGTCGCGACTTTGTTCTTATCACTGGCACCCGGATCCGAAGCGAGAGAGAACTCGAAGCAGGACGTTGCAAAAAATACAATTGACGACGTTCCCAAGCGATTCTAAAAACGTAACATCTATCTCTACTCCATGTACAAGAGAGAGCGCATCCCACGCGGCGACTACCGTACAACGACACGACAGACGGGAAGAACATCCCCCGGATGCCGGTCAACATGATACAAAGACGGCACCCCCGGTCGGCCAAATATCCTTTAATTTTTAATTTTTTTTCAGGACAGATCGAACCCCGCGCCGGAGAAAACCGCTTGCAGGAGTTTCCGGCGGAGGACTCTTTCGCTTTGGTAGCGAGGTAGCTGCGGAGGGAGGGGTATGTTTCAGCTCAAGGGGCCGACACCAGGAACGGCATGTACCTTGAGCAGATTCACGCAGGTGCTGGACGTCGGCAGCCGATTCTCGTCGCCGCCTGCGTCGCGGATACAGAACTTAGGGACGAGGCCGCTAAAACCCCTGTTTTTTTAGAGCACGTACGTGACGGGCAATCAGTGTATGATCGACGGGTTATGACGTTGAAAGGGGTGCGTACAGAAGGGGCGGTCGCCCGACGCTCGTGACGAAGCGCAGTAACGCTCGGCGTTGTTCCGCGTCGAAACCCTCGACGACCTAAGAAAGAAATGGCATCAAGTACGACCGGTGGTGAGACGGGACTTCGGCGTACCTTCCAAAAGGCAAGAATGGTCGGTTCTTCGGGGCCATATAAACCACCGTAGTTCGTGTTCCGTCGCAGATCATCCAAGTCGATTGGGGTATTCACGCCGCCGAGCAAGACTTGCAATTCTTGTTGGTTAAACATCCTGCGGGGGACGCGTGAGGATAAGCAGACGAGACCGTAGTGTGGCATGTACCGGAGCCACTTCGGGTCGATCATATCCGACAGGCCTTCGAAAAACGCGTCGCTCTGCTGCTTGATTTGCTTTGTGAGGCGGTAGTGCGACACGCGGAGGATGTACTCGAGCTTGTTGTCTCGCGTGACAGGGATGTTGCTTCCGTTTGGCTTGAGGTCAATCGTCCGCGCGACGCCAAATTCTGCGCATTACATTGAGCGCCGAAATCCCCGGTTAGGTTCAAGATCTCACCCTCGTCAGCTATGGTGAAATTGAGCGAGAGATCTTCGGGATTCCCTGGGTAGTGCTTCAAGAATATAAGGCCCTGGTACAAGTCTGGATCGAGAGAAGCGAGATCATCCAGGAAACTCTGCTTTCCTAACCACTACAGAAGAAGCCATATCAACGTGGGCAGGACGATCCGACAGACCGAGACAAGCGAACCTTAGCGAGGAAGAAGCCTGCGAACGCAACGTCCACCAAGATTCCCTCGTATAGCGCCTTGCCCAATATTCTTCCAATGAACCGGTACCAATTGAGGCTATGGGCTTACAAAAAAAATGAACACCGAGAGGATAATCAAAAGCTCGACGGGGAATATTGCTTACGTTCTGTCGCATAGGAGCCATGGCTAGGATACAGTTCATTCTTCTTGTTGACGAGCCAAAGACCCCGATCGCTGTCGAAGACCTCCTTCGACAGATCAGTTAAGAACTCCTTGAATACGCCCCACCATCAATGCCCATCCTATGCAAGCCCGATCAGCAAAAACTCCACAAAAACAAAGAAAGAACCCGCCGCGCTCACTCCTCCTCGCCGAATTGGTCGACGAACGTAATCCCGATGGGCCGCTTCAGGTTCGCATCTGCGAGTTTATCGAACCCGTCTTCCGCGACGTGGCCACGGCGGCACGGTGGCGTGTGTACGCGAACGAAACTCTTCGTACGATCGTATGTCTGGCCTGAAGTTGCGCTTATCGTTGACGACGAACGATCGGAAGATGTTGACGCGCGCTTCGAAAGGTATGGCGAATGGGATGTTGTTGAGCACGCCGAGCCGCGGCGACAAGAACGCCAAAGATCGTTTCGAGACGCGCCGTGACGGTCCGGGTACCGGCGGAACGAACTGCTCCTCCTCGCCTCTGTCGCACCAATCAGAGAAAACGTCGGATAGCAGCAGTAAGAGACGACTCCTCACACGGCGACCTCGACGAAAGAGTCGATGTCGATACGTTCATTCACCAGCCAATGGCCGGACGGTGTGAATGGCCTTCTGGAGCTGAAACGGGGGGTCGTAAATAAGCGGTGTGTGCATGCTAGGCAGATGCGGTGCGTACTCCCGCGTGTGCACCGCCTGCAGGAAACGCGTAAGCTTTCGCCGCACACCGTCCCACTTGATGCTGAGGCCGGGAACTTGAGCATCTTGGGTACCTATCTGCTCTTCCCTCCAAAAGAGCGTGAAGGCAATATTCAGGAATTTCCGAGATAGAGACGTGATCTCGTCCAGTGTAAGCGGGTTGCGCGGAGCATTTGCGCGTGTCGGTTCGCTGAAACCGGAGAAAAACTCGTCGTCCCCCATGGTGAGAAGCGAATGCGTGTACAAGTCGGTCAAGAAAAGTAAAGGAGGCCAAGAACTTGCATGGGCGGCGTCTACGGGGGTCATAAGCCATGAAGCGGGATCAGAGGTGAGATGGAAGGACGTACCCAGAAGCGTGGCGAAGCTGTCATCACCACCAAGAGGGGAGCTTCGTACGTAACCACGATACAACTCGCGTACAAGCCCACCACCGGTCGACACTACGGACCGTGCTGAGTACAGTGTCTGCTCTAGAAGGCCACACAGTGCAAAGAGCAAAGAAGAAATCACAGAGCGCGATACGCGTCGAGGTGTGACTCTGCGTAGCGCGGATAAGAGAGCTGATGTGAGCGGTCGTTGGGAGTGTTTGCAGTCGCTTCAGAGTACGCTCATCCAGTTGAGGTATGGGTGCACGGGTGGAAGCAGAGATAGATGCGCGCGTCAATTCTTCCGAGTCCGAGTCCGAGTCGCTTTCAGTAATTGCGACAAGTTTCCCGTTAGAGGTGGACGACGGAGGCTCTAGCGCACCGGTGGGAAGTGTGCCCATAATGTTGGCCATGAGGTGCAAGAGGGCTGTGAGAGACGCAGGAGGAAGTGAAGGATATCTTGGGGGCACGAAGGCTGCCAGATTCGCAATAATATGTACCTTTGCCTCTACTCCAAGCGCAGTCGCCAATCGTGGGATCGATGGAGATAGACGGAGGCTGCCGCAAGTGGCAGGTTGGCAGATAGGTGAGTCAGTGAAGCAAGAGGAAGTCGATTGGGGAGTAACGGAGCGAAAACACGTGTTGAATGAGCAGAGTGTATGCATCTAGGAATGATTCTGGGTGCGAGGGATTAAAGGTTCGTAGTGGGTAAGTAAGGAGAGGGACGAGTAATGGGATCGATGGTAAATTTTTGTCCTCCGCAGGCTAAAAACACGTTAGAGAGTGATACGCATTAGATGATCGAAACGCACGATGTCATTCAGAGCTTTTGCTAGGAGGGGGTACAATCCACGCCGCGTGACATAAAGCGTGATATTGGGCACAGATCTTCCGATCGTTCTCCTAGCGAGCGTGCACTCGACGTGGGAGAAAGGAGGGAATCGAGAACCCGTAGGTGGTTAGATGAGGCGGTGGCACTGGGAGGATCGGGATAGGAGGGAGCGCACGAGACCAAGCGGCGAGGGACGTACCGAGGGGAGTTGGCTACAGAGCGAAGGAGAAGAATAGAGAGCTGTCGAACCAGAACGATCCAATGGCTTGAATCGGGCCCATTGACATACTGTAAGGACCAGCCTGAAGAAAGGTCAGCCCTGTTGTTACGGGAAACACCGCGGAGAGCCCTGGATTGAGGATAAAGTAGCGGGATATACGGCTACCGCCAACTCGTTTGGACAGAGGGTGACGAGATAGTCGATCGAGACAGAGGGCTCACCCTCCTACACGACTACTGCCCCGGACCACTGAGCGAGAAGGAAGTCGTCACTCCCGACGAGAACAAGGGCCCGCATCCCATTCAGTCCGAGCACATCTTCCTGAAATATCCGAGAGAGCTGTTGCCTAACCGCGCGATACTTCTGAAAGCTGCGCCAGTGAGACTGAATGCAGAGGGCGCTCTCGTGACGGCGACGGATTTCTTCGCGTTCCGATCTCTAAGCCTTGGCACTGTGCAGTATCTCTGTCTGTGAGGCCACTGAGGTCGCACCCCGAGGTTTATTTTCCTACGTTTTTCTTGCGTGAAAGGATGCATCGAGACGAGGAGAGTTACGTGGGCCTTTCGCCTCTGGGGCGGGATCATTACGCGGCTGCCCACATCCCCGGCCCAACCGCGCCGAGTCCGGTCTTGGGGGTCCCTCGCGACGTTATACCCAATGATAAAGACAAATCTCTCTCCTTTACCACATCTATAATGGCGGAAGATACCCCCACGACATTCGCCTACAAGCAGCTCGGAGATCTCACCCTCTACATCGATGTCTATCCCCAACGACGACGATCGACCCCCCCGCCCAGTGCCTGCAGTCGTATTCTTCCACGGCGGGGGGATGACCGTGGGGCATCGAAAAAGCTGGTTGCCTAAATGGCTCTGCAGTCCGTGTTCTTACTCCCTTTCCTACCTTTACTGATAGAGTGCTGTTCCTAGGGCGCACGACCTCTGCGGGTCTAGCATTCATCTCTGCGGACTATCGGCTGCTCCCTCCCAGCACAGGGCACGATGTGCTCAAAGACGTCGTAGACCTCTTCGCCTTCCTCGCAACTACTCCCTCCCTGGGTACCGTGCTCATCGACGGGACACGCCTAGCTGTCGCCGGCTCCAGCGCCGGCGGGATGTGCGCATTCCTCGCTGCCATTCACGCAAACCCACGGCCTCGCGCGGTGCTATCCCTCTATGGCCTTGGCGGGGACCTCTTCGTGAGCACGCTTCGGCGACCAGATCGATCTCGGACGTGCGGACTGACGCCACACGCACTTGCAGACCCCGCACTTCCTCCTGCCGAAGACGGCGCCGTTCTTCCTGGGCTACGAGATTCTGGACCCAGCGCAGTTCACCGCGTTCCTGTACCCGGAAAGCGCCGCGCAGGCCCCAGCCGCGCAGTCCACGCCCACGTTCCACGGCCGCGACTCCGCCACCCCGGGACTCCCATCCAACCCGCGCATGCCGCTCGCGCGCCTGTGGCTGCAGCTCGGCACGTACCTGGACTACTGGACTGGGTTGCACACGCCCTCGCTCAGCGACACGCTGCGCACGCTCCTCCCCGCGGGCGAGGAGCACGCAGAGATCGACGCGCCCTCGCGGTGGCGCTGCCCCCCGCTAACCGCGCCATCTTCCCGCAGCTGCTCGTCACGTCCGACTGCCCCCCGTGCTGCACATCCACGGCTCCGAGGACAGCGCAGTGCCCGCGACAGCTCGAGGGCGATCCATGCCGCTTGCTCGCCGCGAAGGTGGAGACGGTGCTGCGCATCGTGGACGGCTCGGAACACGCGTTCGACCATAAGGAGGATAGTGCGGAAGCGACCTTCGGTGAACTATTCGACGAGGCGGCGGAGTTCTTGCGCGCCGCGCTGGTGGATGCCTGAATACCCTGTACCTGTAACCTAGAGGCGACCTTGGAACAAAGATGTGTAGAACAAGAACAAACTGTCGTTATTAGCGGCAGGTAATTGTCCAAGTGTTGGTGGTGCAGTATCAGCTTGGATTCGGAGGCCAGGTGGTTGTCATTGACGTGTCTGAGTTCACGTCTATGGCCCCTTAGATTTGTTCATCAATTGCATCCGCAGGTCATCAGTACTGTACTCCTATTCGCGGCGGCGCAATCACGTTCACACGCATCGCCACTACGGCGGGCGTCCTTCTTAAATCGCCTAACTACATTCAATCACGATAGCGAAAATATTGATGTTGCCTGCCAGCGCACAACAAACCTCATTCCGAGTCGCTATTTTTGCGGTAGTAGTACGGTGACACGCCGAGACCGACAATTGGAAGACGGTAACACAGAATATGCAAGAGACATCCAGAGAAGGGAATATTCCGCGAAGATGTGCCCCAGATCTACCCATCATCGTGCGGGGCGGGGCGGTGGGGTAGCGATCGCTCCACCGTCACGGTCGGGATCTAAAGACAGCTTGTGCCTCTTGGCATGTGTCCCGCTGCTTGGCCGCCGGCACTTCCATCGTCCCGAAGAAGTATCGTCGGGTTCTCGCCTAGGCAATGGAAGTGGAAGCAGGTCGATGAGTGAGTGATGATTGGCCTAGTTGACAGCACATCGCATCGTGCATATATGGACGTCAGCCTCACTGTCAATGCGCCGGCGCACGTTCCAATCTCGTTATGTCCTAGACGCTGCTGTCCATTATCGCGAAACTGATGTGGATGGATCGCATGTAATAAGGCTCGAGTCATGCTGGCAAAAACGCCGCGTGCGACAACTGTATGGGCACATGCATTACTGACATCGCCGGTCCATGTATCTTCCGTTTCCATTCCGATTGATCAGGGCTCATAGCGCACCCGTTTCTCACGAGCTGACGGCCCGACAACGATGTAGCGCTCAGCCAGGTCGATAAGCTCTTTTGCGGCTAGGTTCGTGGCAAACTTAGCTGACGGCGCAGAACAAAGCTGCTGTTGATGGTCGGGCGCCGGGGGGTGCCGCCCATGTTGATAGATACGGACGGCACCGCGGCACCGCCTCAGCTAGGTCCATCGGTGCCTAGGGCACAAGCAGTACAGTAGGTACAGTATGGCTGGCCAACGAGTGCTAAACTACAGCCGGAGGGTTCGGAAGGAAGGGGCTGCAGCGTGCCCGTCGGCAGAAGCACTTATCATGTAGGACTTGAACATGCGGCAGCAGGGACGTGGCGTGCGTTTTGCGCCCTGTGGCGTAATATTGGAGGTTCTTTCTAAAGAAAGTAGACCTTGGACTAGACTTGGTCGTAGCAAACAAGCGTGGGCACTTGAGATCGGGTCCAGTGGTCAACTAGCAAAAAGGGGGCAAGAGATTTCACGTGCAATACAGCTACTGTTGTACATGCAATACACAAAAGAGGTATAGGCGCTTCAGAGAAACTCAAAAACCAGAATTAACACATCAAGATGTTCCTGCTCCAATCGATCGGACCCGCCCAATGCCTGGGGAGTGCCGGGTGAGCCGAAAAATTAAGTACCGCGGCAAGTGACCCTGTCTAAGGCCCTGTCAGTTGAGAGCCACAGCTGTCGAAAAGGACGATCCGGGTTGGTCACGAGTTGTTGAGAAGGCACTGTCCTCACGGGCAATTTACCCCGGGGATGGGTATTGGCGCGAACATCAGGCTCGCCTCGAGGCATACCAATTGACAGGTAGATCGATGATGATAATGGCGATAATAATGACGACTTGCTGTGGTGCCTGGATACGGACATACAACAAAGAATAGAGGACGGTGTGAATAATTACTCGGGACGGAGTTGATTAATTGTGCCTTGGCGTGCGTGGGAATTGGGTGAGGGGCCCCAACGATTTCGCATTCTCTTGCTTGTTGACCACCACTGCCACGCCTGCGCTGATGGCACTCGAGAAACGCCAGTCAGACGGTGAGCCGGTTTCTTGTTCTTTAGCCTCCCTATCAGTGATCGGATACTCTATCCGGTCCACCATACGGACGTAACTTGACCTCCTCCTTTGGCCCTCCCGTCCTCTTTCCTTTTCTCTCACATCCTCGTTTGCTACCGGCTCGTGCTATCCTTTCTGGGTTTGGCACTTGCTTGCGCTCTCGCCCTTCCCCATCATCCCCCACTTTTCTTTCGGCTTTCTTCTTCCTCTCGTTTTCCGTCATCATGTCCTCTACCCAATCCCCGGGTGGGGGGTCTGTATCGTCACCTTCATCCACGCCAGGTGCTTCATCTACTCCTCCTTCCTCATCTTCCTCTTCATCCTCACCTCCCTCATCATCCTCATCATCTACAGTACATTCTTCCTCTTCCTCTCCCCACCTCCTTCTTCTACCTCTGGTCCTCTTATCCGTTGATTTTTTTCGAGCAAACGGCTGACTATCCATTTTCTAGTTTCGACTCCAACCCCTCCGAGTTCGTCGACAGAGCCGCCGCCGAGCACATCCTCTCCGCCTGCCCCCTCTACTACCCGCCTTCATCCCCGTCCCCCACTCCGACTAGCACCCCTGAACAAACCACCTCATCACCACAGCCTTCCCGACAACCCAGGCAAACCCGACCCCGACAACTGCCCCACAGCAAGGCTCCTCTTCTCCACCAGTCGGGAACGGGAGCACTCAGCATACTTCGAATTCGACTCCAACTCTCTCGAGCACATCGACTTCTGTTTTTACGTCTGTACTCGTGTATGTTGCATGCTTTCAACGTTGCCGTCCCTCTCCTTGACTCTCTTACAGGACCACCGGAGCCAATGGTCAAGTAGTTACTACCACCATCCAGTCGACTATCATCAACACCGTCGGTGTCTGCTAGTTCCAAGAGCAGCAGTAATACCGGAGCGATCGTTGGTGGCGTTGCCGGCGGTATTGCTGGTCTGGTCGCCATCCTTCTCATCGGTTTGTTCTGCTGGCGTCGCAACCGCCGTCGCAGAGACGACTTCGATGGCAACTTCGATCCTGACCGGGTGGTCGGGCATACCGGTCACACGGACCTCGCGGGAGCCGAGGTCACCCCATACAGTTACGAGCCAGGCGTCGCTGGAGGAACTCCCGTTCACTCTGGGCCCAGCACAGGGGCACCCAGTTCGAGCGGCGGCGGCAGTATGCGTCAGTACCGCGACAGCCAAGCGCTCCTCGGCGCCTTTGAAGCAGGCGCCGCGACGGCGACCTCGGGATCCCACTACGCGCCCCCTCGAGCGATAGCCGTCGGCCTATCCCGA
>JAKELI010000689.1:0-24236 GCA_021525025.1 Lactarius hengduanensis
TCTCACCGCGCCTGCGATCAGTTGAGGTGCGGACGGAGTCTAGCACCGCCTGTACCGTTAGCGTAAGTTGGACGCCTCTGTCGGCGCGCCAGCGCACATGCACGCCCAGACCGTGCCAGTCGGCGTCGAAGATCCTGTGCGGTTCGAGCAGCGCGGCGATGCCCGCGCGCGAGGGACAGGGCAGGAGCTTGAGGAAACGGCGTCAAGTTCTCAGTGCACACGCGCTCCGCGGGGAGCGTGGCGTGGCGTAGGGTGTACTGCGTCGCGTGCGGGCGCGAGAAGCCGTGGGAGGTCGCCTGTTGGGAGGAACGCGTGGGCGGGGGAGGTCGTGTGCAGCGCGTCCATGCTGCCGAGTGAAGCGCAGAACAGCCCTGAGAGCGAGTTTTGCAATGCCTTCCAGCGTGCGTCGATGCTGTGGCACATTATGTCAGGTTCACAAGGGGAGGAAGAGGAAGACGGCACCTCGTCTGCACTGCCGCCCCGTCGCCCATCCACGCCCACAGCTCTGCTCCCGAGCCTACGCCAGGCTCGCCCGGGTGTCCCCAGCGGTCGTAGTCCCATTTCCCAGAGTTAATCGTCAGATGGAACTCTGTTATCGCGTGTTCTCGTAGGATCTGCCCGAGGGCTAGGGGAAAGAGGGTGTAGTGCTGAGCTAGGAACGACAACCCTAGTTAAGAAAGGAAGGGGCATCACGGCGTGAGTCACGTACACGTGTCATCGGTGCCCAAACTGCTCGGATCTCTCGGCACGGCACTACGAAGCAAGGTAGAGAATGAAAAGTGGGCTGCGAGTTTGCCGTCAACGAGGGGTCGCAGCGTGAGCTCTTCGTGGTATTCTTCTACAGCCGCTGTGACAGAAAACCTCCTGGAAAGGAAGAAAAAGAGAATAGACCACCTCATATTTACGTTGGGGAGGGACCTAAGTTAGCTGCTGAGCATCAGCAGTGATGCGAATGGTGTTCCTTCGCCGCTTAGGCCCACTTATGGCATCGGGCCGAGGTTACGGGCCGTAGCGGGCCGCAGAACGGGATCAGAAATTCGAATATGGGCTATGATTTCTGTTTCTCATGCATGAGCTTGTTATCATTAAGCTACTGTAGTCCTGAGTCTCTCACCGCGACCGACCAAGGCTTGACTTTGACTATGACTACAATTGACTTCACGAGTATCCCGACGCTCAACTACGACCTCCTTGCTGGTGAGGTTATGGACGCGAGAGTGGTTTTAAATGAGGGAAAGGAGTGGTTTTCGAGCGAACGCGAGCGACGAGAGAGTGCTCAGGCAATGGGAAGGAGCAGGAGCGATTACATTCAGGGGCTCGCATTCGAGCCTTTTTACACTACTCGTTCACGTACTATACTCTGTAAAGTAAGCCGAGATTTTGTGACGCAAAGACAGCGTCATCTTGCTATAGTAAGAGAACCCGAGAGCGGACGAGCTTGATACAGTAAGAACTCACATACTGATACTCGAGAACACAGCGCGACACACGCGCATACGATCGCAAACGAACACGTACGGAAACGCCTTTCGCATACCGAGAACGAGAACATTTAATTCACCACACCCCCGCAAGCTCGACGCAGCCCGAGGGTGTTGATGTGTGCCGCTACCTTCCACTTAGGTAGGGCTTTTGTGAGAATGTCTGCAACCATGTCTTCAGTAGGGCAATACAGAAGCTTGATGACACCACTAGCGACAGTCTGCCGGATGAAATGATAGCGAAGGTCGATATGTTTGGTTCGCGCGTGATAATTGTCGTCAGTAGCGAGCTTCAAGGCGGCTTGATTGTCGCAATAGAGGGGCGTAGGGATGATAAGAGTCGGTAGTGATGTCAGGTCCAGTTGCCCAAACCGGAAAACAACCGGAACCCAACCGGACCGCAACCGCAAACGACCGGACTTCCGGTTGCGGTTGGGGCCCGTCACAGCAACGTGCGGTTGCGGTCGCTGCGATTGCGTCGCGTTCTCCAACCGGTTGCGACCGACTACAACCGGTTGCAACCGGTTTGCGTGGTTATTTCCGTGGTATTCAAAGGGTAATATTGCAAAGAAGAACACTATTGTAGAATACAACAAGTACTATAACAAAACTATAGAACCTGTCATCCCTGCCCCCCGCCGCCGTTGCGCCACCACCGTTGTCTGCCCGCGTCGTCTTGAGTCGTCGTCGTCGCTGTGCGGGCCAATTTGTGGGCTTGCGGCTGTTTGATGTCGCCTCGCGGGTGCCGATGTCGTCGTCGTCGTCGTGGTCGAGTTGGACGCTCGATCGTCGTGGTTGAGCAGTGGTCGCCGTTCCAGCCGCTGGTGTCATCGCGGATGCTGTCGGAGTCGCGCAAGGAGTCGCGGTTGGGGCAGACCCAATTGGACTTGCGCTGTCGGCGGACTTGTGTTGGCGGGACGGCGCCTGTGGTTGGTAGGTCGACTTGGGGCCGTGGTTCGTTTTGTCCTTGTCGTGGTTAGCGTGGCGTTGGCGGGATTGCTGTTGCGCTGTCGTAGTCATACGCCGAGATGAGGCTGAGTCACGCACGTCACGGGTCCCTAACTAAAGTGTGCATTTCCCAATTT
The DNA here is from genome assembly GCA_021525025.1 of Lactarius hengduanensis. Classification (NCBI taxonomy): domain Eukaryota; kingdom Fungi; phylum Basidiomycota; class Agaricomycetes; order Russulales; family Russulaceae; genus Lactarius; species Lactarius hengduanensis. Next base: position 2,567 of record JAKELI010000689.1, read on the forward strand.
GTGCCCGGCCCGAGTGATCACCGTTTTGTTCGCTGTCTGAATCTGAATTCCTTGCTTACTGAATCACAGCAACGACAACGCAGCAATGCACCTCAAGCTGTACGCACCACCAACCGCCCCCAATCCGGTTGCGTCGCCCGGGCCTCAAACGACGACGATCGACGACGCAAGGCAACAACATCGCTTCAACCACGACGGTCGACAACGCGCGACACAACAACAGCGCGCGACACAACAACAACGCGCGACACAACAACAACGCGCGGCACGACAACTCGACCCAACATGACGACAATGACCTGGATGGACTACGACGGGGCGATGTCAACCACGGCAAGAACGACAACAACAGCAACAGCATCAACAACACGCGCGACACCGCCGACACGACAATGCGGCACGACGACGGCGACGACTCGGACGGTGACTCAGAGCACGGCGGCGGCGAGGATTGTCATACTGTTGCTGTAGCTAGTGTACAAATATAGTTTTTCTGTAATAAATAATAGACTTGTGTCTGATTCTGTAGCACCTACGGAAATTGACTGTAGCCATCGGTTGGAACCGGTTCCAACCGACGACAACCGGTCGCACAACCGACGATAACCGGTCGGTCGTGGTCCGGTTGGCGGTTGTGCAATGGCCGGAAAATGCCCAACCGGTTGCGGTTGCGGTTGTGCCGAAAAGGGCTTACAACCGGAACCCAACCGGACCTGGCATCACTAAGAGTCGGGAAGAGCTCGCCTAGAAGTTTGCGCAACCAAATCGTCTCCTTTGCTGCATGCGTCGCTGCGACGTATTCCGCCTCTGCTGTAGAAAGGGTCACCAGCTCTTGCTTCCTCGAACTCCAAGAGACTGCTCCGCCATCGATAAGGAAAGCGTACCCCGACATAGCGTGACGATGCTCCTGCGTCGCGCCATCTGCGTCTGTGAATCCCTCCAAACCGTGTCGTTCGCCGCCGTAAGTCAGCTCGAACGTCTTCGTACCAGCAAGGTAACGAAAGACCCGCTTCACTGCTTCCCAGTGAACGGCGCCCGGATTGCTGAGGAACTGCGAAAGGGCAGATACCGCAAACGCGATATCCGGGTGGGTGGCGACGGCGGCGTACATGAGACTACCAATAGCCTCTCGGTACGGAGTCTTCTTCATCTGCGCGACTTCTTCGGGGTTACTGGGCTGTTGGTCCTTGGAGTAGACAAGTCCAGGGACCATGGGGCTTCCATGCGGCTTAGCGTCAGTCATCGCAAAACGAGCGAGAATGGAGTCGATATAGGATGTCTGGGAAAGGGAGATGGTGCGAGCGGCTCGGTCGCGCGTAACCTTGATGCCCAAGAGCCAGTGAAGAGGCCCTAAGTCAGTGAGAGCATAACAAGCGTTAATTTTGTTTTTGTACTGCGCGACTAGCTCGCCCGAACTGCCCGTGAAGATGCAGTCGTCGACATGAACAGCCAGGATCAAGATGTCTTCTCCCACACGGGCAAAGAACACCCCCGGATCCGCCTGGCTAACAGAGAAACCGAGGTTAGCAAGTGCACGCGAAAGTGTGTCGTACCACTTTCGCCCTGCCTGCTTCAACCCGTAAAGCGACTTGCGAAGTCGCTTCACTGTGCTCCCGTCGCTGTCGTAACCAGGTGGCGAATACATGTAGATTTCTTCGTTCTCGTCCAATTCGCCGTTGAGATACGCGCCATTGAAGTCGAAGCTTTCGATGTCCCAATCGAAGCGCGTGGCGACGGAGAGAATAACGCGAAAACTGGTTAGCTTGGCGACGGGGGAGAAGGTGACGAAATAATCGACGCCGTATACCTGCGTGAAGCCGCGAGCGACGAGTCGAGCTTTATACTTGTCGACGCTCCCGTCGGCCTTGCGCTTGACGCAGAATACCCACTTCGAGCCGACGACGTTCTTGCTGGACGGACGCGGCACTGTACTCCAAGTGCCCGCTCTCTCGAGCGTAGCCAGCTCGCGGTCCATCGCCTCCTTCCAGCGAGGCCAGTCGGAGCGAGACTGCGCGTCAGCCAGCGTTTTCGGGTCGGCTTCCGCGTCCAAGATGGCGGCGCCGATGATATCGTCAAACCCTGCACTGAACACATATTCAGTGAACTCTTCACCAGTCGTACCCTCTCCAGCTTCCAATCGCCTCCTGTAGTCAGAAGGAGCATGCAAGCGCGAAGACCTGCGCGGCGTCACGAGCGCGGCGGGATCAAACCACGACGTGCTCGGCGCTGGCAGCAGTCCTCCTCCGTCTTGTTGCTCTCCTCCTTGAGGGGTAGCTGATTGAGGGGTCAGTGGTGACATGGGAGTAGGCGCAGTGGCAGGCGGAAGGATGGGAGGTTGTGGTGCAGCCGAAGTGGATGGTGCAGGTTGCTGCGTAGCGGGTGGATGCGGCGCTGGTGGTCGTACAGGCGGTGGAGGAGCCGGTGGAGCTGGTGGAGGAGCCGGAGGAGCTGCCGCAGGCTGCGCGGTACGAGAGGCAGTCGCGGATGCATAGCTCGGCGGCGGTGAGCGGAGGGAGATGGTGAGTGGCACGAACTTCACGTCGCGCTCGATGGAAATGCGCTTCGTGTTCGGCCAATAGATTCGGTGGGCGTGCGTGCTGTCCGCGTCGTAACCTACCCATCGCGCCTGAGTAGACCGCGCGTCCAGCTTCGAGCCCTTCGAAGTATGCACCCAGACTGTTTGCCCCCACTCAGGCAAGCTCCCCAGATCGGGCTTCTGACCGTACAGCCGCTCATAAGGCGTAGTGTTGACAAGAGCCCGAGTGATGGTGCGATTCTTCAGCCAGACTGCGAAGTTGATCGCCTCACCCCAGAGGTTCTTCGGTAAATCGGCCTGGTGAAGCATTGCGCGGACACGCTCGAGGAGCCGGCGATTGAGCGACTCAGCCACGCCATTGTGCTGCGGCGTGTCGTGGGTCGTGAGCATACGCTCGGTGCCTTGCTCTCGAAGAAAATTGGTGAAGTCGCGGCCGGTATACTCACCGCCGCGATCAGACCTAAGTCGTTTGATCTGCGTGCCGTGCTGTGTCTTCGCCCAGGCCGCATACGCCTTGTAAGCATCCAGAGTTTCATCCTTAGTACGCAAGACCTGAAGCCGAGTGTACCGAGAGTAGTCATCAGTGAAAGTCACATAGTACTTGCGACCTCCGAGACTGTGAACGGGCGATGGCCCCCAGACGTCGGTATGCACTTCAGCACCTAAGGTATCAGCAAGCGGAGCCTCACGCTCTTTACGAATGGTCTTGCGGGTCGCCTTAGCATGTTCACACGAATCGCAGGTGAATGGCGGGAAGTCGTCCACCAGATGTATGCCAGACACAGCGTTAGTACGAATGAGAGTGCGGATAGCATCCGCGGAGATGTGTCCGAGCCTGCGATGAAGCGTGAGAATATCCACATATTCGGGCGATGCCGCAGCCAAGAGTGAGTGTTCCACTTTGTACAACCCGTTGGCGCTAGCGGGTATGCTGCCGATAACCGTATCACCTCTCTTGATCTTGCACGATCCGTTCTCGAACTGCACAGCACAACCGGCCTTGACGATACGGCCGATCGACACAACCGTGAGGCCCATCTGCGGCGCATGCAAGACGTCGCGCAACACCACTTTGGTCGACGTCGCGCCGTTCGGCACCTCTATCTGGATGTCTCCCGCGCCGACTGCGTAGAAGACACGGTTGTTCGCTGCAGTGATAGGACGAGCGGGGATCTCGCGGTACGTGACAAAACGCTCACGGTACGGGGTCATATGACGAGATGCCCCGGAATCGTACAGCTCCGTCTCTGCGCGTGCTACTTCATCGGCCGCCATCGCTGGGATCAGAGGGGCTGCATCATCATCATCCTCCCCAGCCTCTGTGATTGCGGCCCATGCCTCGATGTCTGCGCTACCACTTCCTCCCTGCTCGGCGCCGGCGGCAGCGTCACCACTTGCGCCGCCCTGCCTCGCGCCTCGTCCTCGTCCTCTGCCGCCACGTTTCTTCGGCCCTTGGCCTTCTTTGCCGCCACCTTTCGCCCAGCAATCGGCTATAACGTGGCCGCGCTTCTTGCAATTGAAGCATTCGACATCACGCTTCTTCCGGGCGTCCGCGGCAAAGGATTCATCTTGGGCCTTGCCACCACCTAAGGTGCGACGATCATATTCGTCTGTGGCGAGCTTAGTGACTATAGCAGGAGTAGGGATAGTACCGCTCATCTCGGCGGCAGCGGCTATCGAGGTCAAAGTCGACTGGTACGACGACGGCAGCGATCCCATCAAGATCGTAGCATACTCATCGTCGGGCACGGACTTGCCCATCGCCGCAAGCTGTTGGCGCAAATTAGCCAACCTCTCAAAATGCTCGCGCACGCTGTCCTGCCTCAGCGCAGCGCGTAGTCTGAAGTCGCGTCCTCAAGTCCACCAAGATAAGGGTGGTGCGTCCTTCATACAGCTTCTTCAACTCATCCCACACGTCCTTTGCAGTTGCACCAGTCTTTACGTTATTGAAGACGGTGTCGGGGATGGATATGGCAATCAGCTGCTTAACAGCGGCTTGATCCATACGCCAGCGCACGGCTGGAGTCAACCCGTTGACATCGCCAGGACCGGTATACGCAGCGGTGATGGTCGCTTCGGTGAGATGCTCGGATAGGCCGCGCGATTCGACAGCCCACAGCATCCTATCACGGTACGTCACCCAGTTGGAGCCGTCCGCGATCAGTTTGGTAACCATTGTTCTCAGGTCGTCAGACATGTCGAGCACAAGTGATATAGTGGCTTCTAGACAATGTAATAGGGGCGTACGCTCTGATTCGTGTGACAGGGGCTACTGATGTTTTAATTAACAGCAGCAGGGCCCATAACCTGGTGAGGTTATGGACGCGAGAGTGGTTTTAAATGAGGGAAAGGAGTGGTTTTTGAGCGAACGCGAGCGACGAGAGAGTGCTCAGGCAATGGGAAAGAGCAGGAGCGATTACATTCAGGGGCTCGCATTCGAGCCTTTTTACACTACTCGTTCACGTACTATACTCTGTAAAGTAAGCCGAGATTTTGTGACGCAAAGACAGCGTCATCTTGCTATAGTAAGAGAACCCGAGAGCGGACGAGCTTGATACAGTAAGAACTCACATACTGATACTCGAGAACACAGCGCGACACACGCGCATACGATCGCAAACGAACACGTACGGAAACGCCTTTCGCATACCGAGAACGAGAACATTTAATTCACCAGACTTCGCCCCAGTGCTGACACTGATCACGTTCCTACTCAAGACGTGTATCTATATTCGCTAAGTCGTCCCTCGCATGTTGAGCCACTCTGTCATCGCTCAAGTCAAGCATCGTTAGGACGAGCCTAACGCAACATTAAGACCAAGCTACACCCTACAAGAACGATACAGTGGCACCCACAACCGGCGATCGGTGGGGCTGGAACCAAGTCCAATCATATATCATCCCCAGGAGAGGAGAATGGAACGTCCCCACGTGCTTTCTGAAAGCTGCCAGGTGGAGGACGCACAGAGGAGAGACCGGATATTTCGTCGACTTCCCCAATCGGCCAAGTCGCTACTACCCAGTTGAGTTCAGCTTCGAGCATACTTGCTGGTGCATACTCGCCACAAACGACGCAGGGATACGAACAGTAGTCCGACCAACAACGCACGAATATCGGTGCGACATCCTAGAGAGCGAAGTAGTCCCCCTAGCAAGGGTAGGACCTATCGACGGCGCAACCGTCACAAGCACCACAGAAGAAGGAGACTCTGAGTCAGAACAAAGCAACGAAGAGTCCGAGGAAGACCACCTCTCGCAAGTAAACGCAGAGGAACAGGAAGAACTCGCTAACCTAGCAAACCGAGCTGCAGGGATTACACTCGACGAAGCACCACAAGCTGAGCACATAGTGATTCACCCACCAGACGAGATGACAACCACGCAGTTAGAACCAACGTACGCGCTACAGGTAGACCCCATACAACAACCACACGACGGAGTCCCCGAAGACCTACTCCCTATCCACCCAGACACAGGGCATCGGATGACTGCAGACGACGCGGCTCTGATGAGAGCCATCGGACCCGATGAACCAGACCCCCCCGAAGGAGGAGGGCCACCCGGAAGAGGTCCAGGAAGAGGCTACCCACAAGGAGGAGGTGGAGGACACGGAGGTGGAGGAGGACCACCAGGAGGAGGCGGATTCCCGGGGGTAGGTCCCATCGGCAACCAGCCTCGATCTTCAGACAGGCTCCAAGGTAACACACCCATGGTCTTCAACGGCGATCGCACCAAGGCCCTGCAGTTCAGGGCGCAGTGGAACCTCTACCAAGGGGTTAACAGCACAAGCGACGTCATGCGCAACTACTACCGCCGATCACTCCTCTTCCTCGGCTACATCCAGGGAGACCTAGTCAACGAGTGGGTAATGTACATGACCGACTGGCTAATGCGCCAGACGGAAGCCGGATTTCCCGAGCACACTTGACGCCTCTGGGAAGAAACCCTTCGCGCCTTTACCAGAAGGTTTTCGAACACCATGGAGAAGGAGCAAGCGCTAGGGATGCCACGGTCCGGTCCGGATTGGGGTTCAGACCCGAACCGCACTGGACCGCACCCGAGGTCCGGTTCGGGTTCGGGTCCGGTTCGCCGCCAGGGTAGAGGGTCCGGTTCGGGGTTCGCCATCGACCGAGGTCGATGCGAACCCGGTCCGGACCGGACTGCACCTCGAACCGCTGGCCTTGCGATTACAAAAGAATGGCCCCAAACGCACAGTACAATTGGGCAGGGGTACTCCCGGGGTACTCGGTCACGGTCTTAAAGATACAGAAACAGATGGATTTTGAATATCTATGGGTAGCTAGATGGATTTTGAATATCTATGGGTAGCTACTACAGGAACTAGCCTATCGCTGCGCAGCCCACCACTGTCATTGTCACCATCACCGTGCTGCACCATCGTCGTCATCATCGCTATCGCTGTCGCTGCACCGTCGTCGCCGTCGTCGTTGCTGTTGCTGTTGCTGCACCGACGTCGCCGTCGTCGTTGCTGTCAATGTCACCGTCAGCGTCGTAACTGCCGTCGTGATTATGGGGCTGCAGGGCATGGAGGGGCAGTGGTGTAGTTGGCGGTCCACGCGGGGAAGCGATTTCGGTGGTGGTGCCGACGATGGCGGGCAAGAGGGCGGGCGTTTCTCCAGGGAAGCTGTGTAGACCTGCAAAAAATGTCAGCGCGTCGTATTTCGAACGAACCACTATCATGTCGTCGGTCTTGTGAACACCTGCTGGCTTGTATAAGAGGGACGGCCACTTATTAGTGGGGAGGACACAACGAGCAGACGAGTTTGGACTTACGATCATCCGTGGGGGAAAGGATTGATACAAACGGCTGTTCTGAAGGTAGGCGAAAAGATTTGGCGACTCGAGCGCAACAATGGGAAATACCGGTGTGGGACGGAGTTCAAAATTGAAATGAGACGACACAACCTCAGTATTGTATTCGGTAAAAACGAACTTCCAATGGATCCGACAAAACCATTTGGGGAAGCATGTACCCCGAGCGGTGGCCTCAAGGAAGCACATGACATGGAATGGCCCAATGACCCAGATGATGAGATTCCTATGTCCAATCGTCGTAAGTCCGCAATAGTTAATTGAGGCTTATTCTCACCTTCCTTAGACAAGAGCGCCTTGAGCGCCCCATCCCGGCAGCCCAGTGGCCCCTCTACCCAGGCCACTTTGGGCGCATTTGGCATCGCCGTTGTCACCGCAGCAGGCCAGGACTTGACCGACGATGACTCTGTGGATGGCGCTACCAAATCTGTCAGTAAGCGGCGGCCCAGCCGCATTTGCAAACCTACGGAAAAGGCGAAAGAAGCACTCGCCACACAGAATTCGAAGACCAAACGAAGCGTGGTCACCGAGGACAATGAAGATCAGGCACAGCCACCCAAAAAAAAGAAAAAAAAGAAAAACAGGACTAACGTCATAGATGAGCACGACACCGAGACTGACAAAGTCAACGCCATCGAGGAACCCCCCGAAACACCAGAGATTCGTGTATTTCCACACGTATCTGAGGATTCTCAAAATACTTGTGCAAATAAAGCTCCGAATTCAGATGATTCGGGTAGCGCGCCGGGAGGGGAGAATGCATCGGAGGCGAAGGGAGGGGGGTCCGATGACGAATGGACATTTGAGCAGTTGGACGAGATGGCTACAAAAGATGCGAAGGTAAATGATCTTTCATTATAGGACTTGCGAATCGACTCACCTTATAACGTATATAGACCCACAAACCCAAGTTGCGCTCGAGCACTGGAGGAAGCATGAGGGTCGCTGACCTGATAAGCATATTCAAGGATGGAAAACATCCTCATACTCGGGCGGACGCACGGAAGTGTCGGCTATGCAAGATATGGCTGGCGGGTAATGTTTCGACTTGTCGTACGCACATCATCAGGTAACTACTCATGGGTAAAAGATAGGGCCAAGTAACTGAACAACGGCACTAGACAATGGAGTACTCACAAAGAGTTGTACTTGGCCGGATGCAAACGCGAAGAAATCGAGCCGAATGTGCGCATCATGAGCGTGGTGACAGAGGCAGCGGCAGGAACCAAACAACAAGATGGACAAGGGAGCCTGGAAGATTGGACCGTGAACAAGGCGCCTCAGTGGTCGAAGGAGGGGTTGATGGAACACGTCCTCGAGTTGGTGGTGGTTGACGACCAGGTGGGAAATGTCGTTTGTTTACGATACGTGACAATTGACTTACTCAACTCGTGACAAATGTAGGCCTTTTCCCTCGTCGAGCGTGCAGCATTCCGTCGTTTGCTCAAGTTCCAACGTCCGGCTACCAAGGACAGTGATATTCCACACCGCACAAGCGTTGCCAAGGCCGTCCATGCGAAAGCGCTCAAAGTCAAGGACATCTTGAAGGACCTTTTTGCGGTGAGTGTCGTTCAGCAAACCCGAGCGCTTCATTCAGTCGCATTTTCTGCCAGAGCATCCCTGGAGAGGTATCAGTGACATTGGATACCTGGTCATCACCAGCCCGTGACCCGTACCTCGGGGTTACTGTGCACTGGGTCCATAGCACCAAGGAATCCCCTACGGAATGGTCGCTCCGCATGTTTCTGCTTGCGTTCCGGGAAGTCAAAGGTAACCACAGTGGTGAAAACCTTGCCAAGGCGGTGATGGAGATCATCAAAGCGGCTGGGTTGAAGTCTAAGGTAAGTGTTGCGTTCTACAATATATGTCGATTCGTTTGATTTGGAGTAGATCGGTTGTATCACGTCGGACAATGTTGCCTCCAACGACAAGATGATGAGACATCTCGAAGTCGAGTTGGACACGATCGAACGTGAATGGAAAGCTTCGGATCGACGTGTGAGGTACGTGGGTAGTCTAACATTCGGAATAGCTTCTAATATCCTGTAGGTGCATTGCACACATTGTACACCTCGCAGCCAAGCATATTGTCGAGGCGTTCACTCGAAATGGCCCAGCCATGGAGTCAGAAATGGCAACAGGTGACTTGCAAGACTTGGCAACGGGCAATACAGAAGTCGACGAAACTATGTACGCATCTGGGGACTCCCTTGGAAGGTTATGGGCGTTCATAAATCAGGTGCGCAATCGTTGTGATCCTCATGGGCGAAAGCTGATAGCGATCAGGTCCGACTTTCCCCACAAGCGACCACTTTTTTCTTCAAGTGTTGTGCTGAGGAAGACCTGCCCCGTCTCGAACTCATCAAATATGTTCGGACGCGCTGGTCCTCGATGTACGACTTACTCGAGCGCGCGTTCTTGTTGAGAAAGGTATTTCCATGTCCCCTTAACGTCGCACCTTGCGTCGCACTCTATCTCATTCATCATCAGGGCATCACAAAGTTTATTCAGCTCGCCGACGATAGCTCACATGTCCCCGACCTACAGAAGAAGAGTTACGCCGATTTCAAGCTTACCTCCGACGAATGGGATCACCTCGATCTCCTTCGTCAAATACTCGAGGTACGGTAATCCAAGTCTCTCACACAGACGCTTGCTAAACCTGTAACGCAGCACCCTGCTCTCGCACAACAACAGTTCTCTTCTGAACGTTTTTCCACAGTTTCCCGCATCTTTCCGATAATCGAGTGCTTACTTACAGCGATGGAAGCTGCTCAGAGGGCCGCGAAGTTTGGGCCAATCCGAGATGCCATAGCCGCTGGTGTTTCCAATCTCTCGAAATGGTATCGAACGCTCGATAACTGCCGTGTGTATGTAGTGTGCAATGGTGCGTCAAACAACTTGCACGGGTTCGTAGTGTGGTCGACTAATCTACTCCCAAGTTCTTGATCCGTCGATCAAACTAGGATACATCAAGAACAACTGGAGTCCTGAGTTCATTTCGCGTGCCAAGACGATCCTTGCCGTGGTTGTAAGTCCTCCGTTGTTTAAACTTATGGTCCGGATACTGAGTATTCAATCCAGTTTGATGAATACAATCAAGCTGCTCAAGACGTTAGAGAGGTAGCCCCGTCTTCGCAGCCAAGTTCGTACTAGAATACCCATTCCGATTATCTCCCATTGACATAGATCTAGATCTACCGAACAACAACAACGTAGGCTACGGATCAAATTGGGTCCAGATGTCACTCGGGGACGAGAGCGACGACGAAGGGATTGCTGACCCTCGCAAGGAACTCAATCAGTATTTAGGCTCTAAACGTGAGAAGCTACGGGAAGGGCTCGTTGAATGGTGGGGCGTAAGTGTATTGTTTATATTGTTAGGATGTCTAACTAACAAATCATGACACCGTTAGCATAATTCCGCCCGGTATCCTACTCTGTCTCTCATTGCACGAGATTATCTCGCAATCCAAGGGTCGTCCGTTGCCTCAGAGCGTGCCTTTTCGAGCGGTCGTCTCACCGGAACATACTTACGCAATCGACTCAAAACCGACACATTTGAGGCGCTTCAAATTGTCAAAAGTGGTTTTCGGAATGGCATTATCGATACCGGCAAAGAAGCCGCAGCTCATGTGGCAGCGGAATGGGACTTTGGTGGTCTTATTGATGCAGAAGATTCTTCAGACCCTATCTAGATATTGTAGTTGTTCCGTTGGTTGCTCCGGTTGTGGGTAGTAGGGTTAGCAAATACGCACAGAACCCATTCAAGACCAACGCTAGATTACTTTATGCCATAAATAGTTGAGACAGTTGACTACTAATGTCACAAGTGACAAATGACCCAAGAAACGACCATGCGTCCGAGAAATGGTCTGACAAAATCGGCCAAACCCTAAGGAAACTGGCATGGGAAGGCGGTGCGCCCTCACACCTGCACACTGTCTCGACTCCAGCATGCTACCTGACATGGAATCCCTCAGGCTGCCACACCTTCGCTCTATTCTCCTCACAACGCTAGAACCTCAAAACAACAGGAGCTATTCGACCTGCTCGTTCTACACCGGCGGAACCTCATTAACTTGTTCGACGTTAGTCCCCCCAGTGAAGACGAAAGGAGAGAATTACAGAGCGGCACGTAGCCTACATTACTTGATAGTACTCGACTAATCACTTTTACATCAGGCAAACGTACTGTGGATGGTCCTTTTCCAACGGACTTCAACCACAAGAGGTGAGTATCGATCTCTTTGCCTCTATTCGGAGTTCTCACGGTTTCTCTCAGCTCGTAGTGCAGTGAGCCCTTGCATGCCCTACCACTCTGTCCTCGACGAAAACTTGCGCACGCACAGAGGGGAAAGTGCGCCCACATCCCGAAGATCTACCCTCTCTTCCCTTGCTCTCATCGCCATGTCTTACCCATTTGACGCCCCGAATGCAACGTCTGCGGATAGCGACACCGGAGACCCCCTGTATCTGAATACTCATCGACAACAAACGTCTCTCAGGCTACTATTGAGGCGTCCTCCCCAAAGGTTCGCTCTGTCCAAATGACCTTCGTGGACCATTCCGGAACCTGACAGTGTCTATAACATGATCCCTTGCCTCCTCGAGCTCGGAACCGCCACCGTAGAACACCTCCGCGTCTAGGGCGACCCTCAATGCCGCACGTAACCCCGCATTTCGGCGCGAAGGTGACGGTGGGGGTGAAAGCACGACGGAAACGCCTGAGGACCCAGGTAACGCGGAGGGGAATAGTCGTCTATATAGCACGATTGCGGAAAGCAGCATACGCACGCCTCGTTCCTCGTCGTCGGCGTCCGAGTCATCGGAGTGATCGATCTCCTCATGTCGGACGAATGCACCATTGTAGATGCGCTCCAGTAGGTCCACAAGCTCTGCGCTACGCCCTCCCAAGGAGCGTCCTGCATCAATTACGGCCCGCCGTTCTACTTCTTCGCGGGCGTCCTTCTCGGTATCACAGACCTCGGTATCTCCCGATTGCACATCTCGGCCAAGTACAGCATCCACGAACGTCCGCGCAGCAACATGCGCAATGGCCTTGCGCACGTTGCGCACAGCGAGCGAGCTGAGCGGGGAAAGACTGACATCGCACGTCTTGGCGAGACTGGCAGAGGCTTCCTCAACAGTCATCGCGCCAATAACGGCGCGTTCGAAAGGTCGCACAAGCCGCGCATGGTTCCTGACAGGTTGAAAACAGCACGGTAGGTAAGCGCTCCTCTCACCTCGTACACGCGCACGCGCACACATTCTCTGCTTATGGGTTTCACGCGGGTGTGGGTGTGGGTGCAGGTAGATAGCTGTAGAAGTTCTGTATTTTATTTTAGAATTTTAGAATTTTTTTAGAATTTTTGTGAGGGTTCGGGGTTCGGTTCGGGTTCAGCCACGTCTGAGCCCCGAACCGGACCTGAACCGGACCGGACCTCTGAGAGGTTCGGGGTTCGGCATGAGAGCCCGAACCGGACCCGGGTCCGGTTCGGGGTTCGGAAAAAATCGTCTCCGAACCGGACCGCACCGGACCGCGGCATCCCTACCCATAACTCCGATCACGGATGCTAATCCCTTCGAGACCATCGCCCTCGACTTTATCACGAAACTACCCGAGTCGCAAGGACAAGACTCCATTCTCACGATCACAGATCACGACTGCACGAAGGCATCAATCTTCATTCCCTGCCACGAAGAGATAACCGCCGAAGAAACAGCCGCATTGTACGTCCTCCATGTCTTCCGACGGTTCGGACTACCGTCCAAAATCATCAGCGACCGAGACCCGCGATTCGCGTCCAAATTCACACGCGAACTATGCCGCATCCTGAATATCCGGCAAAACATTTCCACGGCCTACCACCCCCGAACTGACGGACAATCGGAGCGTACCAATCAGTGGCTGGAGCAGTATCTACGCTTCTGGGCCAACGAGCGTCAAGATAACTGGGCGCTCTATCTTCCGATGGCAGAATTCGCGCACAACAATTGGCCGCACGAGTCCACGAAGAGATCCCCTTTTGCGCTGCTCATGGGGTACAATCCGCGCGCTGATTGGCTGGATAAGCCATCGCCCATACCACAGGTGACGAAGCGACTCGAACAGTTCCGAGAAGCACGGATGGAAGCTCAGGAACTGATGAAAAAGGCCCAGGCCTTGTGGGTAAAGCACAAAGACACCCCCCGATTCGTCGAAGGGGACTACGTCTGGTTGGCAGGGCGCCATCTCCGCACCAATCAACCAACGGCAAAACTTTCGGCGCGACGACATGGCCCCTTTCAGATCACACAGGTGATGTCCCCTGTCACTTATCGCCTCGAGCTTCCCACGCAGTGGAGCATTCACCCTGTGTTTCATATCGATCTTCTCACGCCGTACAATGAAACGGCCATGCACGGCGAAAACTTCCAGCGCCCACCACCGGATCTAGTAGACGGAGAAGAAGAATACGAAGTCGAGAAGATTCTAGACAGTCGGCACTTCGGCAGAGGACGACGCCTGCAATACCTTGTCAAATGGAAGGGCTACTCCGACTCGGACAATCAGTGGGTCAACAAGGCCGATGTATTCGCCGATGACGCCATAGCGGAGTACGAGCGGAGTCGGAAAGTCCCCACCAGAGGTATAAAAGCGACACGAGTTCGACGAGGGACCACATCCTCTCTCTCCCATCGCAATACTGGCTTCCTCTCCTCATTACTACTCATGTCTTCTTCCACTGCCGCCGATGCCCTCACTGCGATTGCCCGAAACACGGGACCAGTCACCCAGCAAGAGCTCCGCGAGGCCCTTGCCTCCATCCTGCCAGCCACCTACCAAGACGGAACCACCAACCCCGCCACCTACTGGCTCATGTCCGAAGAAGGACAACGTCCTCAACACCGTCCCCCTCACGGAAGCCGAAGTGCGTCGGCTTCGTGCAGCTCTCCCAGACAGTGAGGCTGCCTCACCTCGACCTCTCCCGGTACGAATCGAATACCGGACGGAAGAAGAAGTCGCCGACGCCCGCGACGTTGCGCTGGCAGGAGTGGATGCGTACGCGGGACTGGAAGCAAACCGCGCAACGGTGGAGGGCGGAGCAGCTGCTGACGGCGGCGATGGAGAAGAGGGCGAGGCTACTGCGGCGGCGGGAAGCGTTCGACGAGATGCTGAGGGCGCGGTGTACGAGCAGCCCGAGCTCGAGTTGAGCGAGTGGTACCCAGCTGAGCATGCCGACTTCCCCACTGCAGTCGACTCTGACCGCGCCGACGAGACCCCATACGCATGCGACTCACAGGGGCGCCCCGTTTACCGGGGCGACGTCCGGACTGACGAACCCCCCCTTCACCCTACCGTCCGCCTACAGCGCCGTCTCGGCAGCTCACGCATCGCCCCTACGGGGTACAAGCACAATCGAGGGGACGACTTCGTCCACTACCTTATCACCGACGCCCAGGGGATCACGCGCCAAGCCGCCTATATACAGGTGATCATGGCTGCGGACCCCCGCGTTATCGCCCTTGTCGACTGACAGCGACAAGGTGTACACCAAGCCGCTGTACGCGGAACCCATGGTCCGCGAGCGAGGCAAGCCCCACTACGCCCCCGAAGACCTCTTCATGTTCGCGACCGGGCACGCGAACCGCCACCGCGTGGATAAGGCGGTGAACGAGTTGCGAGACGTATCGGCCAAAGCTGAGTTACACCGATACCGCGCTTATACGCAGGAGGCTGAACGCATCGAGCAGCGCCTCCACTCCCTCGCCCTCGCGCTCGGTGAGGTCAAAGGGGAGGTCGCCCGCAGCAAATTCCGCCTCGAGATGGCGGACATCGTAGAGCGCATCGGAGAGAAGCAGGACGGATGGATGGGAGGCATGGGGGCACTCCGGCGCCGTGGGCGTCGCGGCTGAAAAGGGGGTGATGTAACGGTTCGCGTCGTGGACACTTACGAGTCGGGTGTGACTCCCCTCGTCAGCCGTAATTAGTCACGGACAAGTAGTATCAGTCAGCGGTCGTGGTATCACATGTTAGTGTACCATGACTCATTCCTAGTATCGCTGTAGTAGGGTTCGAGCTACATTACGCGATTCGTCTCGGGGTTCATAGGGGAGCTTCAAAGCAACCCTCTCATGTATAAAGAGTAGTACGCAAAGACCAAGATTCGCCATCTTGGTCTTCTTCAATAGCCACGCTGTTTCCCATTCTTCTCTCTCTCCTTCTCATTGTCTGCTTCGCCGTTCGCTTGCCTCTGTGCGAGCAAGTCATCCTTCAACGTATACGCCCAGTGGACTTAGCCCTGGTGCTCTCGACGATCACGTGCCTATATTGGTCGTGTATCTACGTCACGTGACTTCTTATCGGAGATTCGCTAAGTTGTCTACGCCCTTTCGAAGTCCAAGTCGGACTAACGCCAGTGGCGGCGTTACACATTATAAGCTGGAATCAGACTAACTTCCGCTGCTGGACCATCAGACGAATATCACGATTAAATTGAGGTCTGTCACATTCAAGGTCACATTCCTGAAGCGCTCGATTAGCACAAGCCACATGTGCTCGAGATTGCCATTGTGGACTGCGTAAAGTATGCTAAAAGTCCCTGATATCGCCTTTGCGGGTCCCGATGATCCACACTGATAACCTGAACTGTCCCTGATCGCTAGGGAACGTGTCTAAGGTGTGCAGGAATTGGGAGGTGTGAAGTGGCACAAGGTGTCGCGCAGGCCTCTGCTGGGCACGAACTGTTGTATTTTGGTCTGCAAAGATCGCGGACGCGTCTGAGTTGAAGGGCTAAGGCCGCGCGCGAGTGCGGCGAGGTCGGGAGATGCTACACACAGCCTGAGGGTCGAGTGGTCGCAAGTGATCGGAAGCGGTCGCGCACGCGTCGGCGCGGCATAAAATTCCGTATAGGTGGCTGTCAGAATCGAGAACACGTCGGGTTAGAATCGCTAAGGCCGCGTGCGAGTGCGGCGCACTGGGGGACACAAGGGATGAGCTTCACTGAGCTCAAAAGTCCGAAATCTGAGGGGAGAAATCTGCTATTAGAAGTCTGAGGTGTGAAGTTGTAATTACATGGGCTCTATACTAGGGAATGTAGGCTAAAGAATGGGGTATTAGATAAACAGGGGAATGGTAAAATGCGGAGGGGAGAGAGGCCAAGCATGTACAGAGCGCGGGAATGCAACGAAGCGAAATTTCACGTCTACTGTAGTGCCAGTGCAAGTCGATCCTGCTAGCTTCCTCTACATGCAAATGTACTAGACTAAAGATGAATGATGTAGGAGACTGAATAGAGGCCCCAGGAAGGTGCTGGTTTGGCCCAGCACCAACAAAAGAATCACCCTCTGCAGAGCCGTACCAGAGATTTCCGAAGCTGAAGGTGGTATCGACAATAAAAGTTCACTCTCAAAGCCAGAGTGTCTGCCTAGGAGCATTGCGCATGGGACTGAATATCTAGAGATGAGCGAGGCGGCATGATGGACTCAGATGTGTTTGCAGGTTCACAGGAGTCCAGAGATCTTACCGTTTTCGGACGACAGTCACTTCAGGGCAGGTCGAAATCGTGGGAAAACCAACGCTATAGTAATTCAAACCCAGCTGTCCCGGTCTGTATATCGCAGGTTTACCTTCATATACAGACGGTCACCGGTCTACCGCCGAATGTGACAGTCAGTGTTACAGATATCTCAAAACACGTGCCCATGTTCAGTACGAATTGCCCGCTCAACCCGTCACCACACCAAGCGGACTCGGATTCCCTGCCAGTGGAAGAGGTACGTCTTCAGCCAATCACTGTGCCTCCAGCTGACTTTTCGTTTGTTTCAACAAGTCATGATCGAGGAGCTTTCAGACAATGTGCTTCTGAACATATTTCGTTATTATCTCAATGTCTCTCCACAGCATTGGCCTAGGCTTGCGCACATATGTCGCAGACAGCGACGTATCGTGTTTGCAGTTCAGGAGACTCTACGCCTTCGAATCTTCTGTACCCGCGGGATGCCTGTATTGAAGAATCTACGCTGCTGGCCCGCCATGCCTATCGTTGTGCAGTACGGAGGGTCTCTAGAGCTCGGTCCCCCAGCTCCCAAGGACGAGGATAACATCGTGGTCGCACTTAAGCAGTCTGGTCGTGTTAGTTCTATCAACCTCACCGCCACAAGCTCGCTCCTGAAAAAGTTATCCTCAATAAAGAGACCGTTTTTGGAACTGGAAGACCTCGTTCTTCTGTCTCGAGATGGCGTGCTGACCTTGCCCAGCACTTTTTGGTGGGGTCCACGCCTTCGTTGTCTCCATTTGACTAGGATCGTGATTCCCATACTCCTCCTTTATTCTTCCACGAATCTCGTGGACCTTCAGCTTCACGAAGCTTTCCATTCTTGGCAGTTCCCAATAGAAGAGCTCACGAATGCTCTATCCAAGATGACCCAGCTTCAATCACTTTTGCTCCATTTCCTCTTTGCCACCTATTACCCCGCCTCATCCCCACAGTCCTGTGGGCGTGTTGTTCTCCCTGTTCTCACCCGCCTTGATTTTCGAGGAACTACTGAGTACTTGAAGGCCCTTGTGGCCAGAATGGATGCTCCTCGTCTAGGGGATATTGAAGTCACATTCCTCGATAAAGTCACCAACGGTCTTTCAAAACTTAGCGGATTCATCGGCCAGATAGAAATGCACAAGTCACACCGTCGAGCACATATTGTATCATCTGAGTGTGCCATCTCCATCTCCTTGATACAACCAGAAGCTCCCACCCGCTTTAAATTGCAATTACCCCTCGGGCCATTGAGCGACCAGCTATTCTCCATGGTCCAGCTCTGCATTCAGTTTTCTGCTCTCCTTTCTAATGTGGAGGACCTCCGCATCACCATGACGCGACCATCAAGACGGGGAGACAGTGATTATAGTGGATGGTGGGACCTTCTCAACCAAGTTCTCAACTCATTCACTGGTGTAAAACAGGTTCATCTCGATTGGGATAACATTGCGCAACCACCGGACAAGTGGGACGAAACTATCCTACCTTCCCTGCACAAGCTCTACATGTCACAGCCTGGGCAACGCCATGCGCCATTCGGGGAGGCCATTGCGTCATTTATGATCTCACGCCAGCTCTCTGGCCATCACATTGGGGTGGAATATGAACGACTATACCACATCAATGAACCACATGGAACAGGTACGGCGTATTCCTGGTGTTACCACGACTAGCCTATTTGCTAACTTGTTTGGAGTAGATCCCCTTTCTCATCAGGTGACGATTGGGATGCTCTCCAACGACATCTTTCTGAACATATTTCGGTGTTACCTGGATGCTGCTCCGCAAGCTTGGCCGACACTTACGTACGTGTGCATGGCGACAGATCGTACATACGTCACCTCTGGGCCTAAATCTTCAACTCTACTTTACGCCAGGAACGCCCGTTCTGAAGGCTCTAGATTGCTGGCCAGCACTACCTATCGTCGTGCAATATGGGGGGTTTCCAGATCTCGACCCCCGTCTCTGGAGGACGATGGTAATATCATTACCGCACTGAGGCAATCTGATCGTGTTAGCTCGATCAGCCTCACCGTCACACACTCGCTCCTGGAAAGTCTTTCCACAATCTCCAAGCCATTTTTGGAGCTGGAAGAGCTCGTTCTTCTGTCTAGAGATAACGTCCAGTGGGCCCTCCCCAGCACTTTTCGGTGGGGTCCTCACCTCTGCAGTCTTTACTCGACCAGGGTTGCCTTCCCCTCATTGCCGCAACTACTTTCACCCTCCCACGACCTCGTAGATCTTCTGATCCACAAAATTCCTAGTGCCGGGTATTTTTCCCCAGAAGCGTTTTTGAATGCCTTGTCCGGGATGACCAATCTTCGAACACTTTCTCTCCATTTCCTTTCCCTCCCACCCCGCCAAAACTACTTTGGCTTGCCTCCACTGTCAGGGGATTGGGTTGCTCTCCCCGCTCTCACGTTCCTCAAATATCGAGGAACCAGCAAGTACTTGGACAGTCTCATGGCCAGGATCGATGCCCCTGGTCTCGGGGATATCGATATCACATTGTTTAGCCAACCCACTATGGACGCTTCGGAACTTGGGCGATTCATTGAGCAGACTGAAATACAGACATCTCTCAGCAAAGCCGAGGTTCAAACCTCCAGACATGCCATTTCCATCTCGTTTACCAGCTCAAGCTCTTCTACCAGTCTTTGATTACAAATATCGTGCAAGCAGTTAGACTGGCAGTTGTCCGCCATGGCTCAAGTTTGTGACCAATTTTCTTCATTCCTATTCCATGTGAGCAATCTACGCGTCAATAAGACCCAATCTTCAAGTGAGCAGGATGACGCGGATGGTGAACAATGGCTGGAACTTATCTGCAGATTTGGCGGTGCAAGAGAATTTTTGGTAGATGGAGAACACATGACAGACATCTTGTGTGCTTTGGGCTCAAACGACGGAGGGCACATAACTGTGCTCCCTGCCCTATGTCACCTTCATGTAGAGAAGCCTATAGTGATGCACGGGTCGTCTTGGGATGCCGTACAGTCATTCATCTCCTCGTGATCGCTCTCCGGCCATCTCGTAGAGTTTATTTATGTGCCATCATACCGGTGCCACATCTGTCATGTCGATTTCAGACAGCAGCAAGGACTCAATCGTCACCTTGTAGACAAGCATGCATACTGAATCATGTGCTCGTATTGCGGCGACTTCGGGTGTACGCCGGGACACAATGATCTATTCCGAGAACACATCGCGAGCGAACACCTTGAAATCGCGCGCAACCATACGCCCATCTCGGATCCCTTTTCAGTACTTTTCCTTCCCTCCCCAATGTGATTATGTGCACACTTCTCCGCGCGTGCCAGACACCGTCGCGCCCTCCACCATGGCACGGCTTTCCTAATAGTCAGGGACTCCGACACCGACGAGATTCCAGCTTGGCCCAACGACACCCCATCCCTCTTCGTCGGTTATTCCCTTCCTTTCACTGGCAATCCTGGTGATCTCACCCGGTCGCTTTCCCAAGGGTTCAAGGTTCTCTCCGAAGCAGAGCATAACAGCCGCTCTTTACATTCTTTTACGACATTCTACCCAAGTCCATCCGCTTCTTTGCCACCGTCCTGCAACAAATGGCCAGGGCCGACCCATGACTGTTCTTCTGAACCGGCTACTGGGGGTTCTGTGCGGAGCCAGATAGAAGCCAGTCTCAAGCCCACCATGCCTGGTTCACCTTCTTCCCACCACCTTCAACCCGAACCGCCAGTCCGCTTGCCTTCGTCTCAATTCCATCTTTCTTATCTCAGGATACCGCTAATACCATTGGCAACTCGAGCGACACTGCGGCCATGCCCTTCTAACAACGCACCAAACCCAAAGTCGCTGGTGACGCCGTGCATCGGATTCCTGCCCCCGCGCTCGCCTTGAGCACAGGAGAGCGCGGCACCTGGGCTAGCGTCTCGGACAAGTCACGGAGCAGGAGAACTCCATTAGGCATAGGTCGTCCCATCCACAGAGCACCGACTTTTCTGGCCTCTCCCTCAGCTCCGCTTTCCGCTCCCAGCGCCCCGTTGGCAGTGCCGCTCTCAGCGGTCTCGACAGGCTCTCTCCCGTCATTGAAGCGAGCATGGCGAACAAGCATCTACTGTAACGTCTACCACGGACGTTTGCCTGACTTAGGCTCCTTGTATTGTGGCGATCCGAAGCGAGTAGTAGTAGAGTCGGTTAGCGGGAGTCTCAGGATGCTGAGCTGGATGAGGGAATAGACGTTCCTCTGGTCCTGCTTTTGTACCCGTGAAGGTCATCTCCTTGTATGGACTCCGATAGGTAGATCGGAAAGGATCTTCAAGTCGTCCCAGGAGTCGTGATCGACACGTAGAAGATGGTGTAAGGACGTGCAACTCGTTCGTTGAGGTAAAGGAACACTCGGTGGGCACGTAGCGTCCAAAGGATTTCCACTGCCCACGGGGGACTTGGGATAAGTCACGGGGATCCCTGGTCTAAGGGGATATGCCGGATGACTCACTTAAAGGGGGATTCCCTGTTGCGATCGGACTCATCGGTACGGAATGCGGACTCGTGGGGTTCTGACTACCCTTGTATTAGTCAGGGACAGTCGTCTCAGTCAGCCTCGGACTCGTTATCACATGTATACAGTACGGACTTGACTCATGCCTAGGATAGTCGTAGTAGGGTTCGAGCTACTATTGCTATAGGGTACCTTACGTTCTGGAGGAGCTTCAAAGCTCCTCGTCAACTGTATATAAGACTGGTAGTACGAAGACCGAGCTCCCCTAGCTTGGTCTTCTTGAATCTCAGTCCAATTCTC